>JAFVLO010000037.1:0-265162 GCA_023758125.1 Alternaria sp. Ai002NY15 | reverse complement strand
AGTAATAATAGTTTAATAGAACCTAAAAGTTATAAAGAAGTATTAAGTAGAAAAGATAAAGATCTATATCTAGCTGCTATAAAAATAGAAGTAGATAATCTTATTAAAACTAATACTTAGAATATAAGTAATAAACCTAATAATATTAATATTATTAAAGGTAGATAGGTTCTTTCTAAGAAATTAAACTTAGATAATACTATTAAAAAATATAAAGCTAGATAGGTAGCTAAAGAATTTCTACAAAAATATAATATTAATTATAAAGAAACCTTTGCTTCTACTAGTAAGCCTAGTATTATTAGACTATTATTAGCTATTTTCTGCTATCTAGATTAGGAAATCTATACTTAGAATATTAAATAAGCTTTTCCTAATGCAGAAATAGATAATAATAATATTTATATACAATTGCCTATAGGCCTAGAAGAATATATCTTAAAAAAGGCTTTAAAAGATATTAAAGATAAAAGTTTAATAGACTTTATTAATAAAGCTATTTTAAATAAAGACTTTAATAATCTAGTTTGTAGATTAAATAAAGCTTTATACAGTCTAAAATAAGCTTTTAGGCAGTAGTAATTATTTTTAACTAAAATTCTAGAACAACTAGATTTTAAAGTTTTAAATATAGATAATAGTATTTTTATACATAATACTAAGCCTATTATATTAGCTACATACGTAGATAATATATTAGTATTTACTAAAAATATAAATCTAGTTAATAAGTTATATAAGAATTTAACTAGAACTTCTAAATTAGAAATAACTAATTTAGGAGAAATTAAAGAATTTCTAGGTGTAGAAATAATTAGAGATAGATCTAAGAGATCTTTAATTATAACACAAAGAAGTTTTATTAATAAACTATTATTTAAATATAATAAGCTTTTAAATAAGCCTAAATCTATACCTTTACTTATAAGAGTTAAATTATCTAAAAATCTAGAAGATAGTTCTATTATTAAAGACTATTAAAAAGAAATAGGTAGTTTAATTTATTTAACTATATTTACTACGCCTAACTTAGTTTATAGTGTAAATTACCTAGCTAGATTTATGTCTAATTCTAGTCTAGAACATTATAAATATTTAAATTTTATATTTAGTTATTTATTAAAGACTAGTAATTATAGCTTAGATTTAACTCTGCAATCTTTAGAATCTAATAATTCTAATAATATTACTATTAATAATATTAATAATAGTATTAATTTATTAGGTATTAGTAATTTAGATTAGGGGGGTAATTTAGATTCTCGAAAATCTACTACAGGCAATATATTTATTTTAAATAATTCTAAAAGTAATTATAATAATAATATAGCTATTAGTTAGATTTTAAAACTACAAAAAACTGTAGCTATTTCTAGTGCAGAAGTAGAATATATAGCTTTAAAAGAAGCTACTAAAGAAAGTTTATATCTTAATAATTTTATTAAAGATCTTTTTAATAATAATTCTATTAAAGAATTTAGTTCTATTTTTAATAGAACTAATATTATTAAAATAGATTCTTTAAGTGCTATAGAACTAGCTAAAAACCCTGTTTTTTACGCTAGAACTAAGCACGTAGATATAACTTATTACTTTATTAGAGAAAATCTGCTAGATAATAAAATAAATCTAGTTTACAAAAATACTAGTACTATTCTAGCAGATAATCTAACTAAACCTACTAGTTATTCTAAATTTAAGAATTTTATAAATAGAATTAGTCTAGTTAAACTACATTAATTAGTTATAACTAGTTATTATTATTATTATTTATAATAATAAAAATAGTATATTAATACTATTACAGAGCTTAGGTTTTTAACCTCTAAGTTCTTATACCTTAGAAATTCTAGTCTAGGCTTTATATTTAGTTATTATTATATAACTATTTATATTAGTAAATAGAAATAGAAATAGAAATAGGTTTTTAGTTTTAAGATAGTTATTAAAACTTCTTATATAAATTATTATTAATAAGTTAGTTATAAAAACTACTTATATTTTCTTATTATTTAGTTATTAAGAACTATAGCTTAAGAGAGTGTGTAAAGATTATAATAACTTAGTTATTATTATCTTTTTATTATTAAGCTTTGTTAAGATTACATTTATTATTATTTCTAACAAATTAGAAAAATTCCTAGTAAATCTAATTACTTACGTAATTAAGATTTTAGTAGCTAGTATTAATCTGCTACACTAGAAGATTCTAAAACACCTCTATTTATCTTAGCTTAGTTAACATTAGAGTTATTACGTAATTTAATAACTCTTATCTTCTTATCTCTCTTTCTACAATTGCTAAAAGATCTAGTAATAAACTAATTATTAGTCTATGCAATATAACGCATAGACTAATATAATTAGTACTAGTCTAGATTATAAATTTAGAAGATAAGAAGAATTTAGCGAACTTAGATTATAAATCTAGAAATTAATAGAAATTAAGCAGATTTAATTATAAATCTCTATCTTGTAGTAGAAATAGGTAGATATTTACGTAATTATTTTAGTAGCTATTTTCTATAAAAGAAATAGCAATTCTCTATAGTTATTCTTTACCTAGTAACAATATTATTACCTTTTACCTACTATCTACTCTGCAATTACTTTATTATAAATCTTTACTAGTTAATACTATTTATTATAGTATTTAACTACTTTGTTCTAACAAAGCTATATTCTATTATTAGAGAATAGTTATTGTTACCTCTCTATTCTTTACAAAGTTACTCTATATTCTAGCTAGCGCTAGAAAGTAGCTTTAAATTCTTAAGGTATACGCTTTAGAGCTTATACTAGTGTAGACTCTTTTTAGTTACGTGCTTACTTATATAAGTAATTATATTATACTTTATACTATATATAATATATTTACTTCTATTTTAATCTTTTTACTTCTATTTTAAAAATATATTATATAAAGTTACTACTATAAGTAAAGCTATCTAAAGTTTTAATATTTCTTACTAAGACTTAGACTTTACTTATAGTAGTAACCTAATGTAATATATTATATTAATCTACTACTATAGCCTATAAAATAATAATACACTAAAATACTAACTTCTATAATTAAGTTATCTTAATCTATCTAATTATATTACTTACTTTTACCTTACTTTAAATATTTATAAAGACTCTACTTAATAGAAAGTAGTATTAAATAAACTACTTATAAATATATTAAAGTTATTTAAGTTAGTATTTTCTATAATACTACTAGGTATTTAAGTATTATTAGAAAAGAAACATTTCTTATAAGTATAAAAGAAAGTTAATTTAGACTATATATTACTTATTTAAAAAGAAGTAAAGTATATTAAATAATAAAAATAGAAGTATTAAAAAATTAAAAAAAAATCTATAGTAAAGAATATTGTTATTTTAGTATATAATCTTTTATATAGATACTATATAAAGTAGCAACTCTTTTAACTTTAGTATTAATAATTATAAAGATATTTACTTTTATTCTAATTATAGTTATTTACTTACATTTTTAGCTAAAAGAGAAGCTTTTACTTTCTATTATACTACTTTTTAAATTTTAGCTCTTCTACTAATAATAGCTATTTATTATTACTATAAGCTTTTGTCTAGCTCTTAAAGCTTTTCTAAAAATATATTTAAAGATTTTATTAATTCTATAGTTTTATAGCTTTATAGCTCTATACCTTACTTATTAGTACTTCTAAGTTTTTTAAAAAAGCTTTTATTACTATTAGCTTCTATAAGTTTATTATAATTATTATTAAAGTTATATATTATAGTTAATATTTTAAAAAAGGTTTTATTGTTAATATTTACTTTTATATTCTAGTAAACATAAGATATCTAAAAAGTATATCTATATTAAGTTTACTATATAGAGTTACTAAAGTATAATTTATTACTCTACTCTAGATTAACCTTCTTCTATAATAATATAGTAGTACTATAATAAAACTTAGTTAAAAACTATATATAGTAATCTTAATATAGAATAGTATATTTAAAAGATAGTTATCTCTATAACTACTATATATAATAGTAGCTATAGCTAATAGATAGACTATTTCTAGTCTACTAATTAGAAAGTATACGTCTATTCTATATTATTTAATCTTAATAACTCTATAAGTATAAAAAGAAATTATTTAATCTATCTAGCTAACTAGTAAAGTAGTAATAGACTTAGTAGCTAGCTAAAAATAATAATAAAATTATATCTACTACTATAATAGAAGCTTCTATTCTAATCTTTATATTATCTAGTAGTACTTTATATCTAATTTATTACTTACTTAATAAAAAAATTATATAAAAAGATCTTTAAAAGTATAAAAAGACTTTAAGATAGTCTCTTTTAAAACTACTAAATTATTATAATTTTTAATTTACTATATATTACTATAGTAATATAGTTATTTATACTTTATAATAAAGTTAAAGCCTTATAGTATAAACTAATTCTTTAATTATTTTTATAGCTTTCTTTATACTATTACTAAGACTAACTAATATCTAGCTCTATTATACTATAAAGTAATTAATATACTACTAATAAAACTTACTTTTCTTATTATTAACTATATCTTTTTCTTTTTTTTAGTACTTAGTAATATTAAAATAATAACTAGTAATAGGTTCTACTTAAAGTAACTATAATATATAACTATTATATTTATCTAATTAATAGTACTAAGTAAGAAAAGATATTAAAGTTAGAGAGTAGTTATAATTATCTAATCGCAGACACGTAATTACTTAGCTCTTAGGTATATAGGTAAAGATTTTATTTTAACTTTCTTTTATAGTAGAATAATTATAATATACTTAATTATCTTTAATTTTTAATTATCTCTAGCTCTAATAGTTATAAGCCTAGCTACTTAATTATAGAACTAATTTCTACTATATATTAAAGCTTACTAGAAGATAGATTAATTAATCTTATTTCTACTCTACTCTCTCTAAATATTCTATAATTAGAACTTCTTTTATATAATTACTTAATTACTATCTACTTCTTTATTATTCTCTATATCTCTATATTAATTCTACGCTCTAATTTTATAGATATAAGTAATTATAATATAGCTATTATAGCTATAGGTATTCCTCTCTAGGCCTAAGAGATAGAGCCTACAGCGTACTTTTTTTAAAATTAAGTAATTACGTAATTATATAATTACGTAATAACGCATTACTATATTAGACTCTAAAAGTAAACTTAAAAAATCTCTAATATAAGCCTAGATTTATAACTTACAACACTTATACCTATACTACTACTAATATAATATTTACTACACGCGTAATTATAATATACTAACTACTTTATATTTATTATATATTACTAATAGCTATCTAGACTATTAACTAGCACTAGTACTAGCTTTATATAATTATATAATACTAAAAAGAAACTAAGTAAGTCTACCTACACTAGCACAAAGCCTCTAAACTAATCTAAGACACCTATATAATACTTATATAATTACTAGTAACCTATATTCTATGCGTAATTATCTATAAGTTAATAACTCTAACTATATTATATAACTACTACTTACTATTTTTACTTACTCTTACCTACTTACCTACCTATTCTTTATCTATACTAATAAGTTTCTAGCTCTTACTACTACCTTTTATACTTTATAATAACGCTTAGATTATTCTAGAGCGCCTATAACTACTATTTTTTAGCTTACTAGTCTAGTTACTACTATACTTATACTTTTAGCTTATCTCTCTTTCTCTAGATAATTCTAAGCGTTTCTAACTTCTAGAGTAAACTTTAAAGATAGAGTTCTTTACGCTGTATATACCTATCTACTACTATAAGTACTAGTACTAGCTCTATTATAGTATAAGTGTATATACTATCTACTATTTTTTAATACTTAAATTTCTTCTAGGTAAAGACTTTATCTTTTTTTTTCTTTATAGTATAGTATATAAATAGCGTATTTATCTAAAATAGCTTAATAATAAAAGGTATATCTATATAAAGATAAGTATATAGTACTAAATCTTCTAGATTAAACTCTACTAGAAGAATAATATCTTAGAAAGTTACTATTATATTATTTAAGTTACTATTATATATTTAATCTTAAAGGCGTAAGGTATTAAAAGTTATATTAGTATTAGTAATACTAATACTATAAGAGACTAAGCTTATTAGTAGTACTAAGTAACTATTACTTAAGCTAAGTATTAAAGAGTTAGAAGTACTTACTTAAGTAGTAGACATAGAGAGAAAAGTAGAGTTTAATATCTTTAAGGTAATATTAGTATTAGTATTAAGCTTAGAAGTTATATCTAGGTATTTAGCTAAGTATTTAGCTAAGTATTTAGATTTCTTAGTGTTAGAGCTAGAGATAATTAATAATTAGAGATAATTAAGTATATTATAATTAATCTACTTCTAAAGAAAGTTAGAATAAAATCTCTAGCTATATACCTAAGAGCTAAGCAATTACGTGTCTGTAATTAAGTAATTATAACTACTCTCTAACTTTAATACACTCTCTAGAGTAGTAAGAGTATTAATCTACTTTACTAAAACTAATTCTATTAAATCTACTATAATTAGTATACTCTAGCAAAGTCTAGACTTAAGAATTTAGAGCATAGTAGTAGGTTGCAGCTTAACTAAGCGTTTAATTATACTTAATACTAATAGTAGTAAGCTCTTACTTATTTAAATAAGGCCTAATAGCCTAGAAATTAACTCTATTAGTTTAGAAATTACCTTATAATAGCCTAGAATATAGCTAATAGCTATAGAAATCTAGGTATTTAACTAGTAAGAGATAATTCTAATAGTAAGATCTAGGCTTCTAATCTCTTCTAGGTAAGGTTTATAGCGTAATTAAGAGCTTAATAAGCTATACTAGCTTTCTACGTAGGTACGCGCTTAGGCTAGAATTAGAGACTTTATAATAATAAGTTCTTTAATTCTTCTCTTCTCTACTATAATTATTTACTTCTATATTATTAAGACGCTTAAGCTAATAAGCTATCTATCTAATTAACTTATCTACTTAAGATTCTTAGCTCTTAAGCCTTAGCGCCTTTAAGTTCTGCGCTTAATTCTCTACTTTACTTAATACACTACTCTACTTACTTCTCTACTCTACTTACTTCTCTATTCTCTCTATTACTATAGTAAGTTCTTACTCTTATACCTAAATTAATAGCTAACTATTATAATTTAGTTTAATAACCTAACTTCTAACTCTAACTCTAGCTATAAGCGCTAGCGCTTTAGCTTCTACTATAATAGCGTTCTACACTCTAATTATAATACCTCTAGTAGTAGTAATTATAATACGCAAGCTAGCACTTAGTATAATAGCGCTTAGCGTAATAGTGCTCTACTTAACAGCGCTTTATAGTTAAGCGCTTAACTTCTCTACTATACTTAACTAAAAAACGCTACTACTTAAATTTTACCTCTCTCTTCTAAAATAATAGTAGCTAATAGTCTATTCTCTAGCAGCTTTATATAAGGTAATTAGGCTTCTAATACTTAACTATCTTAGAGCTTTATAAATTCTAATAATTAACTAAATTAGAGCTTTAAAGTAACTAGTAGTTTTAGTAATAATAACCTCTATAAGAATTATAAGTAATTAGAGTTATATACTAAGCGTACCTGCTTAGGTTATAAGACCTCTTAGTTTAATAACCTTAACAACTAGAATGTCTAAGAGACTATTAAGCCTATTTCTAAGAGTAGTATCTTTATTACTAATAATACTTTCTAAACTTAGAATTTAGGCCTTTAGTAATCTAACTACGTTAAGAACTAAGGCGCTTAAGATTAAGAGAAGTAAGCGTCTCTAAGTAATAGTTATAGTTATAGTTACTCTTATAAGAAGTCTAAGAGTAAGACTTCTATACCTAAGACTTTTCTAGATTATCTATACCTAACGTATACTAGTTATTAGCGTAAGCAAGTTAGAGTATTACCTAACTATAACACTTTTTAAGTTTCTAAGTATAAGTATTATATTTATTAGTAGCTTCTTAATAATATTTAAAAGGCTAATTATTTTAAGTAACTCTATTAGGTTACGCGTTATTTATTCTACAACTCTTATAACTACTATACTACTAATTAAGATCTATATAATTACTTTATAAGCTTAGTAGATTACTATAGTTCTAAAGTAAGTTTATAATTCTCTTCTCTTTAGTTCTTTTAATCTTTTACTAACTTAATAATAGCGCTAAAGCTCTAAGAATACTATTAAGTATTATAAGTAGCTCTACTAAGATCTCTATACTTATAAGAAGTAAAAGAAAGAAGCTAAAAGTAGTTCTAAAACTCTAGCTAAATTATTAGATAGAACTTCTAAGTTCTTAGGTAAGAAGAGCTTAAAGAGTGCTCTACCTATAACTTCTTAAGACTCTAATTAACGTAGTACTTATAGTAAGTTTATAATACTAAGTAAGAAAATAAAAGAGATTAATATAGGTAGTAGTTAAATACCTCTATCTATAATTTCTACTTAGAGTTGTCTACCTATAGCCTTTAATCTAATACTATAACACTTAGACTATTATTATTAGAGCTTATTCTAGTAGCTACTACTACTAACTTTCTAGCTATAAGCTTCTTAATTTAGAAATTAGCTACTACAGAATTAATAGTAGAATTAGTATAGTTATTATTAGTCTTAGTAGTATAACTACTAGTCTTAGTAGTGTAATTATTAGTCTTAGCTACATAATAATTATTCTTATTATTATAATCTCTAGCTATATAGTTACTAGTCTAATAGCTTTATATCTAGTGTTATAAGTAATAGATTCTATTACTATACTTAGTGTTAGCTAGCTAAGGCTAAGTACGCTAAGGCGCTACTACATACTAAGTATAATTAGATATAGCTTAAGATTTGTATATAGACTTAAGCTACTAAGACTACTTATCTATAAGCTTAGGTTAAGAACTTTAAGAATAGCTAGAATAGTAAGCTAGCCTTTAATAAAAGTAACTATAAGAGTTATAATTAGAAAGATTAGCGCTATAGTAGTTAGTAAGTTAGTAGCTATATAGGTTAGTCTAGTAGAAAAGTTTAGTAATTTATCTACTTTATGCTTACGTTAATTATTAGTAATTACTTCTTTATAACTAGGCGCTAGTTAGAGTAACTAAGATCTAGCTTAGATATAATTAATCTTTATAGTAGTAGCCTAAATAAAAATCTCTCTACTCTATCTACTTCTTAAGAATTAAATATTATAAATCTTATAAGTTAAGTAGCTATTTAAACTTCTTAAACTATTATTAGGTAAGTAATTTAGTTAATCTATCTATAGGCATAATTATAGTCTCTAAATACTTAACTTTAAACAATCTTTTAGTATATTCTTACTATAGCTATATATTCTAGATATTAATATACCTAAGCTAAGTATTAATACGCTTATTCTTTCTAATAACTAGCCTAATTATCTACTAATTATTACACTAGATAGTCTAGAGTTCTTTAAAATTAAGCGCTAGCTTCTTAAGAAAGCGTCTAAGCGCTATAGCTTTCTTAGTAGTGTACTTAAGAGTAAGTAGCTCTACTTCTATAGTAGAGGTAGTAACTATACTTTACTTTATAGCTTTCTAAAAGATTACGCCTTTATATAATATAGTAATATAGCTATAAGATAATTAGTAAGTCTCTAGATTATTAGCAAAGAATACATCTTTAGTAATTATTAAATTAAGTCTATTATAGTTACTATACTAGATTACATTATAGTAAGTGTAATAAAGATATATAATTACTTACTCTATAGTCTTCTTATACTTATTACTTAGATTTATAAGAAAGTATAAAAGCTTTAAAGTAGTATACGCTATATCTAGTTAGAGTATAATTACTATATAAAGTATAGAGCTAACTATTTTCTAGTATCTCTTAATCTTAGGCTTAGTTACTTCTCTAGTATTCTTAATTAGCTTCTCTAACAGCAGAGGCGTTAAAGAGAAAGATCTATCTCTAAGCTTAAACTTCTTAAATATCTTATCTATATACGTATTATAAATAAGTATAATTATCTTTAGATATTAGTCTCTAATTATATAAATACCTAGAAACTACTTTACATCTCTCTAATCTTAGATCTTATACTTACTAGAGATCTAGGCCTATATAGCTATTACTTATTACTCTATATTCTTATAATAAAGTAATAGAATATTATTAACGTAGAAGAGAATAAGAATTTTATATTCTTAATTAAAGAAGAAATAGAGCTCTTCTTAAGAAGCTATTATACTAATAGCTCTTAGCGTTTCTAAGAGCTTCTTATACTATAATAGTAGAAAGTCTTATAATCTATAGAGCGCGTAGTTAAGCTATATATATAATTCTAGCTTTCTAAAGCTATCTAGTATCTTATAAATTACTAGGTTCTCTACTATAATCTTTACGTTAAGAAACGCTTTTATAATATTAAACTATTTAATCTCTAGATTACTCTAGATAGTAATTACTATTATAGCGTAGAAGAACTTTATAGTAAGTATTACTATATAAGTTATATTAATTAAGTTCTTTTTCTAGAAATTACTATAAACTATAATTTAAGCTTTACATTTAAAAAGATAGCTATTCTAATTATACTTATAAGTCTATACCTATTTTAATAGAAGTAGCTAATCTTAGACTTTTAACCTATAGATTTCTATCTAGGTTCTCTTCTTACTTAGCTAATTAATCTTTCTCTTAGAGGTATCTTTAAAGAGCGTACGCATTAGATACTAGATTAGTTATTTCTATAATCTAGGCAGCTCTTAGAGATTATTATAGTGTTAGTAAGTAGCTCTTAGCTTATACTTACTAAGCGTAGTAGCTATAATAATAGAGTTTATAGTCTTATAGCTAGCTTAATTATTTTAGTCTTCTTAAAGACTAGAGAGGTAGGTCTTATAAAAGTTAATCTAGGTTTACTTATTAAATAAGCCTATAATTACTATATTTACGCTACTTACGCTATTACTCTCTAGTTAATTACTAGGCTAAGTAAGCTATTTGCTTTTACCTTTTAGGCGTCTTAATAGTTAATAGATATTTATAGAAAAAGAGCGCTTAGGCTCTTTACCTATAACTTTTCTACTATAGCACGTTATAGAGAATTTAGCTATTAGCTAATTCTATAGCTATATTAATTATTAAGAGAAAGCTACTAATTTAGGTAGCCTACCTCTTAGTCTCTTTAGCGCTTACTCTAGTTAAGCTAGTTTTTTATCTATTTCTATAGAACTAGAGTCTATTATAATAAACTTAATAAATAGAGTTAGATCTTCTAATCTATATATAGAAGGCTCTCTACTTCTAGACTCTAATAGGTTAGCTCTCTTAGGCGTATATACTACTTTTTAACTATTAGAAACTCTATAATTACTTTAATTACCTATCTCTAAAATCTTACGCTTAGGCGTAGGTTCTAAAGTAATAAGCCTAGTAGAAAGCTACTAATTATTAGAAATTTCTAATAGAACACTAGTCTTATATTCTATCTTTATTAAATTAATAAAGCCTTAATTATATTTAATAGATAGGCTAACCTTATTACTTTAATTATAGTCTACGTTACTTCTAAAATCTTACTTAGTAGTTAATAGCTTTACTATACTTACTATTTAATTAATAGAAAGAATATTAAACTTCTCTATAGAATTAATAAGCTTACTATTATTAAGCATTTTAACCTACTTAATTACTTAATCTCTAGTTAGCTTCTCTTTACACTTACCTTAATAGAACTTCTACTTATTAAAAGTAATATTATAAGTTATAATTATCTAATTAATTACTAGTACCTATACATAATATATATTAGAAGCTTAATAGCTAATAAGATATTCTATATAGCTATAAGGCTTAACTTTAAAGTCTTAATAGTGCTTTCTAGCTACGCAATTACTATTAAGTAGATACACTTAATAGCTATAAGTATAGATTCTACTCTAATCTAGGCAAAGATTAGTAGCCTAGTACCTAATCTTAGGTAGCTAATAATATTAGAAATACTTTCTAAACTATTTATATAATACCTAATCTAGAGATTAATAGCTATAAAGCTATAATAGACTTATTTTATAGAGTTAGGCTACTACGTTTATAATTACTAGCTAGAGCCTAGCTAGAAGATTAGCGCTTATACGTATCTTAATTAACTTAGTAATAAGCTTTTAGCTAGCTCTCTCCGCTAAGCTATTAGGCTTATAGATATATAGTAGAGGCGTTATAATTATAATTCTCTTTTCTTTAGTCTATTTCTTATATCTTAAGTACTCTCTCTAAGGTAATATTATAGTATTATTATTCTAATAGATTTTTATAATCTTCTACTAATAGTAGCGCTTAACTATAGCTATAAAGCTTATAATAACTTCTATTATAGAGTCTAGCGTCTTATTCTTTAGATTATAATTATAAAGCTTATCTAAATAATTCTTCTTAATAATTAGAGCCTATTTATTAAGCGTATAGCTTATAGAGAAGTTAAATAGGTTTTATAATATAATAGTTTAGTTTCTTAGACGTTAGGCCTGCGTTAGCCTAATAACCTATAGTATATATATTTAACCTCTAAGTACTTCTTCTAAGCCTTACTATAATAATATTATAATTTAATATAATATTATTATCTAATCTCTATACAACTCTTATATATTATTATAGTCTCTAATCTCTCTATAGTAGCCTAGCGTACTTAGCTAGTTACTTCTCTAAGACTTACACTAACAATCGCAACTATATTATTAATTCTATAGTTCTCTATTAGTAACGCTCTAATTAGAGACGTCTTCTCTATTATATTACGTAACACTAGTTCTATTCTAGACATAGTAAGCGCTTATCTAACTACTACTTCTAGCGCTCTATTATTTGCTAAACCTACTACTACTTCTATTACCTATAGTTAGTGTAGTAATCTATAGTAGTCTTAGTCTTTATACTTCTCTACTTAGAGTAGTTCTACCTAGCAGAAGTCTCTTACAACTATAGCCTTTAGTTCTTAGAACCTATGTTAAACTCTTCTTTACTTCTACAGCTTCTCTAATCTATGTAATAGTAGCCTTCTAAATATCTCTAGTTTATTCTAAGATAGCTTCTAATACATCTCTTCTATAGGTAGTAGCTATCTAACTAACTCTAAAGATAAAAACGTTACCTAGATCTATTACTCTATTAATAACTATAATAATATCTATAACCTTAATAATAACTACGTCTGTAGTAACTTATTTAAGCTACTAATAGTTAGTAAAGGCGTTACCTTCTTAGACTACATACTTAATATTACTAAGACCTATAGTAGCAGTAGTAGCAATAAGAAACTCTACTACTTATTACTTAGTAACCTACTTAGTTACGTTAACTAGAGTAGCGCATACTACCTAGATCTTCTTAAACTCTACAGCGCTTCTTATACTTACCTTTATAACACTAATTACAACACTAACTATAACACTAACTATAATACTAACTATAATAATAGTTACAACACTTACCTAGCTAGCACTTACGCTCTAGAGCTTAACGCTAAGACTAACTATACTAAATTAGTATAACAGCCTTCTCTATTACTAGAGTCTAAGGTAGTCTATTACTACGTTACGTTATACATTCTACTTAACTAGAAGATTACTAGTTATATTATCTCTAAGCCTAATCTTCTATAAGGCAGCTACTCTATTCTAGTAGCCTATAAGGTTAACGCCTAAAGCTAAGCTAAATATATTAGTAAACTAGACAAGACGCTCTTTAAAGATAGTTCTATCTATACTATCTTATAGAATAGCGTTAAGCTCTATAAGCTTCTCTTTAACACTATCTTCTACCTTAATAATAATCTAGCTATATATTATAGCTATATAGAAGAAGTATAGAAAGAGCTTACTAATAAGTGTAATCTTATTTACTACCTACGTATCTAGACTACTAAGAATAGTAAGACATTAGACATTATTTAATAGTAGCTTCTTACCTCTAATAGTAAAGTTATAAACCTATAGAAATAGCTGCACCTTATAAAGAGCAACGCCTACGCTACTATAGTATTACTTAAGAAACGCTACGTTACTACTAAACACTAAGTTAGCTATATCTATAAGTGTAAGAATACCTATAAGAAAGCTTATAAGAATAAGTATACTGCCTGCGTTAAGGCCTAAGAGAACGTTACCTATTTAGAGGCTCTTATTAAGAAGGCCTCTACTACACCTACTAGTAAACCTAATAACTCTAACTCTAATAAGTCTAAAGGTTCTACTAGCGCTTTTTATCTAAGCTAACGCTGTAACTACGCTGCTAATTATTTAAGCTTTATAACTAGACTCTCTCTATCTACTTCTATATATAATATCTATTATTCTAAGTAGCTAGAGCCTAATAAGTTTAAGAGTTCTATTAGTACCTATATAGATACGTATTAGAAATAGAAACTAGATATTATAAGCTAGTTCTAGGCTTACGTAACTACGTTTAAAGGTAATAAAGTAGAGTAGCTTAACTTTATTTATATAAAGACTAGCAGCACTATCTAGTAGAGTATCTCTATTAGATAGTTTATTCTAGGTTAGAAATTTTAACACGTATAATAAGTCTAGAATATTCTTAACTATAGCTATAGCTATCTAAATACCTACTATAACGCTTATAATTTCTATAATAAGAAAGTAGGTATAAAAGCTAGTAAAAATATTAGTGCCTTCTTATCTTAGTTCTAAGCTAGTGTTACTACTCTTCTCTAGAATAATAAAAAAATAATTCTTTAAGTCTATAAGAAGCTACTATCTTAATAGCGCAGCTGTATTAAACCTCTCTTTAATAATAAGCACTACACTAGTAACTTTACTACCTTTAGCTAGAAGCTCTATTATCTTAAGTAGCTCTACTTTTCTATTCTACTCTCTTATACTCTAGCTAAAGCTACTAGTAGTAAAGGTAATAGAGGTAGTAGTAGAGGCGAAAGCAGAGATCGTAGAAACAATCGTAATAGTAATACTACCTCTAGTAGTACTAGAGCCTCTTGCTTTGTTATTAATAAGCTCTATAAGAATTATAATCTAATAGAGACCTAGGTTCTTATAGATATAGAGCGCTACTTTAAGTATTACTAAAAGAGCTATAAGTCTAATACTAATAATACTTTATATAAGAGCTAGAACGCTATTACCTTAATAGGCTGCTTTAAGAAAGTACTTAGCGCTCTTAATAAAGCTTATATAGCTACTAGTATTCTAATTCTAAAAGCCTTAGTTAGAATTAATACTATCTAGAGTCTAATCTCTCTAGCTTTAGTTGCTGCTACTAACGCCTATACAGAAAACAAGTAGTCTCTAGTAAACGTTGCCTCTAGAGACCTATAGAGTATAAGAATAAAGATAAAAATATTTTAAAGATACCTAAGCCTACACCTTCTTCTCTATTTTCTTCTATTAAAGTCTATAATAATAATAATAATAAACCTAACTCTACACTACGCGCTATTCTAGAGTAGATTAAGACTCTTAAGCGTACTATAGTTCTATAGATCTATATCTCTACTATTATAGCTACTACTATATATAGTAATATATATTTCTCTTTTATAGGTTAGTAGTTAGTCTTTAAAGAAATTATATTCTCTTCTCTATAACTATCTATCTATATTAAACTTATAGGTAACTCTAGTTATACTTTAATCTTTATTAATAAATCTTACGCTCGCGCATATTATTATAACCTAATTATACTCTAAGATTCTACTATTCTTAAGCTTATAGATAGCTCTCTTATTAGTAACGTTACCTATATAATATAGATAAACGTTATATTTAATAATTATAATAAGTAAGTTCTTGCCTATGTTATAAAGCTTAGTAAAGTTTAAATAATTCTTAGAACTCTATAGTTTTAGCTCTATAACCTCTAGGTAAACTAAAAGACAATGTCTATAATCTTTAACTCTAACTATTATATTTAGAACTATCTCTATAGATATAAACCTTATATAGCTACTAGTAGCTAATATTATAAGTACTTATCTTCTTCTTTCTATAAGCTTAAAAGAGCACGTTATCTAAAAGCTTCTCCTCTACTAGATATTAGCTTTATCTCTAGCTACGTAGCTACTATCTCTATAAGCTATAGTAATAATAAGGTTTACATTACGTTTATAGAAGAAGTAGAACGTCTTTATAATATAGATAATAATAAATAGGCTAAGACTTAACGCCTATATATAGCTAGAGCTAAGGTTCTACCTAAAGACTATAAAAAGTTCTATAATTATATAGAGCAACTATACATAACTAAGAAAGAGATACTAGTAAAGTTACCTAAGATTCTTTACCTACTCTATTATAGCTTTAACTCTTAAGAAGCTAATAAGGTCTCTCTTTACTAGAATAAGCTTAACTATACTATTAATATCTAACTAGATCTAGATATAGGCAGGCTCTCTAAGCTATTATTATAATAACTAAGGCCTCTTTTATAAGATAAAGCCTGCGTAGTTAAACTATATATTAATAATATACTCTAAAAGAAATATATTAAATAAAGTACTTTAGAATAGGCTGCTTCTCTTCTAGTAGTTAAGAAGCTAGGCAGCAGTATTAGAATTTGCGTAGATTACTATAGCCTAAACGCCTACACTATTAAGAACTATAACGCGTCTTCTCTTATTCGCGATATACTTACTAAGCTATCTAAGGCTTACTACTTTTCTAAAGTTAACGTTATTACTACCTTTAATAAGATCTATATTATAGAGAAATATAAGCATCTCTTAGCCTTTATTACACTATATAGGTTATACTAATATATAGTTATACTCTTTAGTATATATAATAGCCTAGAGACGTTCTAGGTCTATATTAACAACGTTCTCTATAAATACTTAGATAAATTCTATATAGCTTACTTAGATAATATTATTATATTTAGCGAAACGCGTAAATAGTACAATAACTATCTACTAAGAGTTATTACCTACCTCTCTAATACTAGTCTCTCTATAGATATCTTAAAATCTAAGTTTATCTAGTAAGAGGTAAAGTTTCTAGAACTTATTATTACTACTAGCGGGATTAAAATAGATCTAGCTAAGATTTAAGTAATATAAGAATAGCAGCTTCTCTGCTCTCTTAAGAATATATAAGCCTTTCTTAGGTTTACTAACTTCTACTACTAATTTATATATAAGTTCTCTAACATTACTAAGCTTCTTATATATCTTACTTAAGGTAATTTAAAGCTTTTCTAAATAATACCTAAAGCTAGCTATACTTTTAAACGCCTTAAATAGGCGTTCTATAGTAATATTATACTAGCGTACTTTAACTCTAACCTTAAGTATATCTTAGAGACTAATGCTTTAGACTACGTCTACGCAGCTATACTATCTTAGATCTAAAGTAATAATACTATAAGGCTAGTAGCGTATCTATCTAAGAAGATAACTCTAACTAAATATAACTATAAGATATACAACAAGAAACTTCTTACTATTATCTAGGTATTTAAGAAGTAGCGTTCTAAGCTAGCTAGCGCCTCTAACGCTGTAGAAGTCTTAATAGACTACTATAGATTAGAGTACTTCTACTCTAAATATTATCTTAACTATTAATAAGCTTACTAGGCTAAGTTTCTAGAAGAGTTTAATTTTAAAGTTAAGTACTAGCCTAGTAAGTAGAGCACTAAACCTAATAGCTTAATATAGCGCACTAGCAATCTCTCTAAGTATATTATAGATAATTAAGTATAGCACTAACACTAAACAATTCTTAGTAACTATTAATAGAATAGTAGTAGTTACGCTACTATCTAGCTAGCTAGTCTCTATCTTTAGAAAGTAACTTATAACCTACCTTTAGTGCTTACACTATTATATAAAGCTAGTAAAAGACTTTAGTATAATAATAGTTCTTTATAACCTAGTATTAGTATAATTAGACTATTATATCTCTCTTTTATAGAAGAGCCTAATCTATATAACACCTTAGACTAAGCTAAAAAGCTTTCTATATAGAAAGCTACTAACTTCCTCTATTCTAAGAACGCTTACCTTACTACTATATAGAACGCACTACTTAATAGTAACTAGCGCATCTTTTATTACCTTATTATTAAAGGCGTACGCCTTAAGCTAGGTAACTTAGAAGCTAGTAAAGATAGTAAGCTATTTCTAGGTAATAACTACCTACTTATTCTCTTTAGTAAGAAGCTAAGAATACAGATTATTAAGAATATCTATAACTCTCTGCCTAGAGGTTATAGTAGTAGAATAACAACGTACTAGTAAGTTAGTTAGTAGTATTACTAGTAGAGAATAATAGACACTATAGCTTATTTTATAAATAACTATACTACTTACTACTACTTAAAAGTTAATTATAAGGCTAAGTATAGGCTCTTATATTCTCTCTCTATACTAGAGAAGTACTAGAAGAATTTCTCTATTAACTTTATTACACTATTACTAGTCTCTACCTAGTATAGCTACTCTTACTACTACATTATAGTAGTTATAGACTACCTATCTAAAAAGAAGAAGTTTATTATAATAGAAAATATAGAGGTGTCTACTATTATAGATAAGTTCTTAGAATACGTATAGAGAGAGAAAGAATACTCTAAGATACTAGTATTAGACTAGAGTTACTAGTTTATCTTACACTTCTAGTAATATCTCTATAACTATATAGAGATCTATCTAAAGCTCTTAACTACGCACTACTCTAAGACTAATAGTTAGACTAAGAACGCTAACACAGACCTTAAGTAGTACTTATAATTATATATTAACTACTTGCAAGATAACTAGACCTATCTTCTACTACTAGTAGAGTTTAAAGCTAACTTAGCTATTAGCTTAGTAACTAGAGTTTCTCTATTCTAGGCTATAAAGAGCTACTAGCTCTACTCTAGATTAGAATCTACCTACGCTATTACTATAGCTACGCTATTATAATAATACGCTGCTAACGCTCTTACTACTTATATTAATATAATATAATAGTATCTTTATAATAAGATTATATAGTTATAAGCTAAAATAAAAAACTTTACTAATATATACTATTACTCTACACTACGCTTTGCTATTAGTAACTAGATACTTCTTAACGCAAAATATATTTATATAGAGTAACTAGTAAAGTTTCTTAATTATAAGAATATAGGTCTCTATTAAGTTATATATATAATTAATAATATAGCTTATAAACTAGATCTTCTAGAAGATCTTAAAGATCTATTTCTAGCTTTCTATCTATAGCTTCTACAGCTCTATAAGAACAACGCTCTACCTAGATAATCTTAAGCTAGTAATTGCGCTTTACCTAAAGTCTACCTTACTAATAAGAGTAACACTAAATACACTATTACCTAGGTTCTTAACTTCTACATACGTAATATAATAAACAACTTCTACACTAGCTATTATAGTTACTTATAATATAAAGTTAAGTAGATAGGCAATAATTAATTAGGTTGTTAGTAACCTTACTTTAATCTCTAAGGTAGTAAGAAATCTATCTAGAACTTCTATAATTGTAATCTAGGTAAGCTAGAACCTTACAACACATTTTATGCGTATAATAACTATAGTAAGCTTACTATTACTTTACTCTATCTATTAGATTCTATATACTTAGAAAGAACTAGCTAGTTATTTAAAGACTTGCTTAACTGTAAAGCTTATCTAAAAGTCTATTAAGTTAATTACAACGCACGTCTCTACCTAACTTTAACCTCTATAGATATTAGTAGCCTTAAGGCAATATCTTATTACTCTACTTAATACTATAGTTCTCTACCTATTATAGAGTTCTCTATATAGGTACTCTAGCTAGGCTCTATAGTTACGTTACTACCTTACGTATTCTTCTCTACTTTACTATACCTTCTATTAACTATTATTAGTATAAGATAACTTTATATCTCTCTAGATTACTACTCTATAGGCATATTATTAGCGCTGCCTTAGATAGGCCTATATATAAATTTCTTTTCTATTTTATACGCTTAGTTAGAACTTTAAGCGTTTTTAGAAAGAGACGTATAATAGTTTAGTTTCTTAGGCGTTAGGTCTACGTTAGCCTAATAACCTATAGTATATATATTTAACCTCTAAGTGCTTCTTCTAAGCCTTACTATAATAATATTATAATTTAATATAATATTATTATCTAATCTCTATGTAACTCTTACATATAATACTCTAAAGAAGAGACATAGTAATAGTTTACAAAGCTAATAAAAAATTCTTTAAGATATATAAGTAGTAGTATAATTATTATATTTACTACGTTATATACTTATAATCTCTACGTTCTAGGTAGCTTTAATAAGAGCCTTAAGAGCTTACTTACTTAGATAGCTAAATCTTTAGTGCTAAAGATTAGCGTTACTAGTGTATATTTATAGAACTTATAAGTAGAAGATAGTATTTATAATAATAGAATTAGAAGAATAGATAGAAGAGTTATATTTAATAAATAAAAGGTTAAATCTATACTTAAAAGTTATAAGAATAACAAACGCCTCTAGCGTGCCTATTCTAATTATATAATTATAGCCTATATACTATATACTACTATTTCTAAGAAGCTTCTCTAAGATAATATTAGTGTAGAAACTAAAGATAATCTTAACACTAGTAAGTATAAGATTAGTCTTTCTAGGTTCTTTAGAAGTGCTAAGAATAAGACAAAGTATATAATTACTAATACTAATTACTAGAAGAATCTAGCTACTTATCTTAACTATTTCTTTATTAGTCTTAATAAAGAAATTAAGCTTAATTAAAGCTTTATTATTAACTAAGTAGACTATAGCTCTACTATTAAGAATTATACTAGCTAAGAGCGCGTAAGGCTTAAAGCCTATACTAAAGATAGAAGACCTAAACTTAGTAATTAGCTTCTTAGAGCAAATAATTATTAAGACTATATTACTTAGATACTTAGAAGCTAGAGCGCTTATCTTCTAGCTAGATTACTTAACCTTCTTATATAAGCTACTTTATTTCTCTTTATAATAGCGCTTCTAGATCTTTTACTTATTTTAAGCTAAGAGTTCTATTAGTAGAATACCTAGTAGCCTAAATCTAGTAATTATAGTCTATAATTAGTAATATAAGATAGGCTTCTACTTATACTTTACGTTAGGTTTGTAAGAGTAAGGCTTAGGTAGTAAGCTTAACTACTTCTTGTCTAACTTAGTAAAAGTAGAGAGTTAACTTATAATAGCGTTAAAGATTATATTAGCTTTTCTCTTTCTAGTAGTAATTAATATTTTCTAGAAAATAACGCTAAACACTTTACTAAGATTACTAAGACTTAACGTGTTTTTTCTAAAAGCTATTATAAATAATTAATTATATTACTACTAGTAGGCCTACTTAGAGTTAAACTTCTTAACTATAGTAAGAAAGTTAGTAATTATAAGAGGTTCTTTAACTTCTAAAAGCTTAAAAATCTTTACCTTCTAGTAAAGTATTAACTAGTTATTAAACTACTTCTTAGTAGTTTTTTCTTAAGTTTTCTTAAAATAAGTATAATACTTTATATAAACTATATATTACGTAGTCTAATTAGTAGAAGTAAGTATAGTCTTAAAAGTCTTTATAAGAGACTAGACTATTCTTCTATTATTACTTATAGTTATAAGTAATAGGTAATCTAGCGCAATAGTACGTATAATCTAGATCTTAACATTATTAATCTTCTTACTCTTTCTTAACTACTACTTAGACTTATAGTTCTAGTAGGCTATAAGTATAGTACTATTCTTAGTCTTATAATTATAATCTTATAAAAGAGTATTATACTTATAGGTAGCTTTATTATACTTATTCTTTTAATTCTTAGTTAGCTCTATAGAGAGAGAAGCTAGAGCTATAGACTCTAGAACTAGAAGATTAAGAAACTTAGGCTTCTAAGTATCTATATATTTAATATCTAAAAGATTAGAATTAATCTCTTTCTAGATACTTTTTTTATTATAGTGTTGCTTAAAAAGCATAAACTAAGTATTCTAGTTAGATTACTTCTTAAGAAGCATACCTATAGCTATAATAGCTATATTATAATTACTTATATTTATAGAGTTAGAGCGTAGAATTAATATAGTAATATAGAGAGGTAGGTAGTAAGTAAGTAATTATATAGAAGAAGTTCTAATTACAAGACATTTAGAGAGAGTAGAGTAGAAATAAGATTAACTAATTTATTTTCTAGTAAGCTTTAATACATAGTAGAAATTAGTTCTATAATTAAGTAGCTAGGCTTATAACTATTAGAGCTAGAGACAATTAATAATTAGAGATAATTAAGTATATTATAATTAATCTACTTCTAAAGAAAGTTAGAATAAAATCTCTAGCTATATACTTAAGAGCTAAGCGATTACGTGTTTATAATTAAGCAATTACAACTACTCTCTAACTTTAACACTTAGAAATATAAAGAGTTCTTTAAGATAGAAAGTTATTAGATAGAAAAAAAAGAAAAAAAAGAAAAAAAGTATTCTCTATATATAAAGTTTATATAACTCTTTCTAGGCTACTATTCTCTATACTATAGTTTACCTGCGTAAATATTATTTATATTTTATAGTAGTATAGTACTATAATTTAATATTACTCTAGACTTAGAGTTTATCTATATAGCGCTTTTACTTACTTAGCTCTATAGCTAAGAGAAAGGCTATATTATACTATACTCTAACTTTTGCTCTACCTTTTACTCTTTCTATTATAACTATTAGTATCTATACTCTAGAAAGCTTATTTCTACGTTAAATTCTAGAATTAAGAATATTTTAATAATTCTATAGCCTAATAGCTTTATAGCTTACCTATTACTACCTCTAAGTCTACTTCTAAGTCTACCTCTAAGTTTACTAGAAAAGCTCTTATTACTATTACTCTTTATAAGTATATTATTATTATTATTAAAGTACTATATCTATAGTAAACGTTAGAGAAAGAGTTTTATTAAATTCTATAGTTATATATAGTAAGTATAAGGTATTTAGAAAATATACCTATAATAAGATTACTATATAGAGTTACTAACTACGTTTTGTTACTCTACTCTATATTAATACTTTACTATAATAGCTATAGGTATACTTCTTAAGAAGTAATTTAACTAGAATATCTAGTTTACGCTTTTTAAGTAATACTATAATAAAAAAAGTATTTAGAAAGAAATTAATTCTAATTTTCTAGATATTAAATATATAGATACTAAGAAGCCTAAGTTCTCTAATCTATTAGTTCTAAAGTCTATAGCTTTAGCTTCTCTCTCTATAGAGCTAACTAAGAATTAAAAAAATAAGTATTATAAAGCTATCTATAAATATAATACTCTTTTATAAAATTATAATTATAAAACTAAAAATAGTACTATACTTATAGCCTACTAGAATTATAAGTCTAAGTAGTAGTTAAGAAAGAGTAAGAAAATTAATAATATTAAGAACTAAATTATATATACTATTATACTTAAGTATCTATTACTTATAAATATAAGTAATAATAAAAGAATAGTTTAGTCTTTTATAAAGACTTTTAAAACTATACTTACTTTTACTAATTAGACTATATAATATATAGTTTATATAAAGTATTATACTTATCTTAAGAAAACTTAAAAAAGTACTACTAAGAAATAGTTTACTAACTAGTTAATACTTTATTAAAAAGTAAAGATTTTTAAGCTCTTAGAAGTTAAAAAACCTTTTATAATTACTAACTTTTTTACTATAATTAAGAAGTTTAACTTTAAGTAGACCTACTAGTAGTAATATAATTAATTATTTACTATAGCTTTTAGAAAAAATATATTAAGTCTTAATAATCTTAGTAAAATATTTAGTATTATTCTTTAGAAGATATTAATTACTACTAGAAAAAAAAAAGCTAATATAATCTTTAATATAGTTATAGATTAACTCTCTACTTCTACTAAGTTAAGTAAGAAGTAGTTAGACTTACTACTTAAGTTTTACTTTTATAAGCCTAATATAAAGTATAAGTAGAAGCTTATTTTATACTTTTAATTATAGACTATAATTACTAGATCTAAGCTACTAGGTATTTTACTAATAGAACTCTTAGCTTAAGATAAGTAAAAGATTTAAAAGTACTATTATAAAGAGAAGTAGAGTAGCTTATATAAGAAAGTTAAGTAATCTAGCTAGAAAATAAGCGCTCTAGCTTTTAAGTATCTAAGTAATATAGTTTTTATAATTATTTACTCTAAGAAGCTAATTACTAAGTTTAAGCCTTTTATCTTTAGTATAAGCTTTAAGCTTTACGCGCTTTTAGCTAGTATAATTTTAAATAGTAAAGCTATAGTCTACTTAGTTAAGAATAAAGCTTTAATTTAGCTTAATTTCTTTATTAAAACTAATAGAGAAATAGTAGAAACTAGTAGCTAGATTTTTTTAGTAATTAGTATTAGTAATTATATACTTTATTTTATTCTTAGTACTTCTAAAAAATCTAGAAAAGCTAATCTTATACTTACTAGTATTAAGATTATCTCTAGTTTTTATACTAATATTATCTTAAAGAAGCTTTTTAGAAATAGTAGTATATAGTATATAGGCTATAATTATATAATTAGAATAAGTATACTAGAGATATTTATTATTCTTATAACTTTTAAGAGTAGATTTAACTTCTTATTTATTAAATATAACTTTTTAATCTATTCTCTTTATTCTATTATTTTAAATACTATTACCTACTTATAAGTTCTATAATTATATACTAGTAATACTAACTTTTAGTATTAAAAATCTAGCTATCTAAGTAAGTAAGCTTTTAAAGCTTTTGTTAAAGCTACCTAAAGTATAAGATTATAGATATATAGTATAGTAAATATAATAATTACGCTACTATTTATACGTTTTAAAGAATCTTCTATTATTTTTATAAGCTATTACTACGTCTTTTCTTTAAAGTATTATAGAATCTAATTAACTTCTCTATAAGCTATATACTTAATAAATAAGCTCTAATTATTAAAAAGAATTATTTAGATAAGCTATTTAATTATAATTTAAAGAATAAGATACTAGACTTTATAATAGAAGTTATTATAAGCTTTATAGCTATAGTTAAGTACTACTATTAGTAAAAGATTATAAAAATCTATTAGAATAATAATACTATAATACTACTTTAGAGAGAGTACTTTAGATATAAGAAATAAGCTAAAGAGAAAGAAATTATAATTATAATACCTCTACTATATATTTATAAGTCTAATAGCTTAGTAAAGAGAGCTAGCTAAAAGCTTATTACTAAGTTAATTAAGATGCGTATAAGCGCTAATCTTTTAGCTAAGCTTTAGCTAGTAATTATAAATATAGTAGCTTAACTTTATAAAATAAGTCTATTATAGCTTTATAGCTATTAATCTCTAGATTAGGTATTATATAAATAGTTTAGAAAATACTTCTAATATTATTAGCTACTTAAGATTAGGTACTAGGCTACTAATTTTTACTTAGATTAGAGTAGAATCTATACTTATAGCTATTAAGTATATCTACTTAATAGTAATTATATAGCTAAAAAGTACTATTAAGACTTTAAAGTTAAGCTTTATAGCTATATAGAATATCTTATTAGCTATTAAGTTTTTAATATTTATTATATATAAATACTAGTAATTAATTAGATAATTATAAGTTATAATATTATCTTTAATAAGTAGAAGTTTTATTAAAGTAAGTGTAAAGAGAAGCTAACTAGAGATTAAGTACTTAAGTAGATTAAAATACTTAATAATAGTAAGCTTATTAATTCTATAGAGAAGTTAAATATTCTTTTTATTAATTAAATAGTAGGTATAGTAGAGCTATTAACTACTAAGTAAGATTTTAAAGGTAACGTAAACTATAATTAAAGTAATAAAATTAGCTTACCTATTAAATATAATTAAAGCTCTATTAATTTAATAGAGATAGAGTATAAAGCTAGTATTTTATTAGAAATTTCTTATAATTAGTAGCTTTCTACTAGACTTACTACCTTAGAATTTATACTTAAGTATAAGCTTTTAGAGATAAGTAATTAAAGTAATTATAAAGTTTTTAATAGTTAAAAAGTAGTATATACGCTTAAAAAAGCTAATTTATTAGAGTCTAAAAGTAGAGAGCTTTTTATATATAGATTAGAAGATCTAACTCTATTTATTAAGCTTATTATAATAAACTTTAGTTTTATAAAAATAAATAAAAAACTAGCTTAACTAGAGTAAGCGCTAAAGAGACTAAGAAGTAAACTATCTAAATTAGTAGCCTTTTCTTAATAATTAATATAGCTATAAAATTAGCTAGTAGCTAAATTCTCTAAAATACGCTATAGTAAAAAAGTTATAAGTAAAGAGTCTAAGCGCTTTCTTTTTATAAATATCTATTAACTATTAAAATACTCTAAAAGTAAAAGTAAGTAGCCTACTTAGTCTAGTAATTAACTAAAGAGTAATAGCGTAAATAGCATAAATATAGTAATTTTAAGCTTAGTTAATAAGTAAGCCTAGATTAACTTTTATAAAACTTATCTATTTAGTTTTTAAAAAAACTATAATAATTAAGCTAGCTATAAGACTATAAACTCTATTATTATAGCTACTACGCTTAGTAAGTATAAGCTAAAAACTACTTACTAATACTATAATAATCTCTAAGAGCTACCTAGGTTATAAAAATAACTAATTTAGTATTTAATATATATACTCTTTAAAGATACTTCTAAAAGAAAGATTAATTAGCTAAGTAAAAAGAAAACTTAGATAGAAATTTATAAGTTATAAGTCTAAAATTAGCTACTTTTATTAAAATAAGTATAAACTTATAAGTATAATTAGAATAGCTATCTTTTTAAATAGAAAGCTTAAATTATAGTTTATAGTAATCTCTAAAAGAAGAACTTAATTAACTCTACTTATATAGTAATACTTACTATAAAGTTTTTCTACACTATAATAGTAATTACTATCTAGAGTAATCTAAAGATTAAATAGTTTAATATTATAAAAGTATTTCTTAATATAAAGATTATAGTAGAAAACCTAGTAATTTATAAAATACTAGATAGCTTTAGAAAGCTAGAATTATATATATAGTTTAACTACGCGCTTTATAGATTATAAAACTCTCTACTATTATAGTATAAGAAGTTCTTAGAAATACTAAAAGCTATTAGTATAATAGCTTCTTAAGAAAAGCTCTATCTTTTCTTTAATTAAGAATATAAAATTCTAGTTCTTTTTTATATTAATAATATTCTATTACTTTATTATAAGAATATAAAGTAATAAGTAATAGCTATATAAGCTAAGATTTTTAGTAAGTATAAAATCTAAGATTAGAGAAATATAAAGTAGTTTCTAAGTACTTATATAATTATAAACTAGTATCTAAAGATAATTATACTTATTTATAATATATATATAAATAAGATACTTAAGAAGTTTAAGCTTAGAGATAGATTTTTCTTTCTAATATCTCTACTATTAGAGAAGCTAATTAAGAATACTAGAAAAGTAACTAAGTCTAAGATTAAAAAATACTAAGAAATAGTTAGCTTTATACTTTATATAGTAATTATACTTTAACTAGATATAGTATATACTACGTTAAAGCTCTTATACTTTTTTATAAACTTAAGTAATAAGTATAAAAAAGCTATAAAGTAAGTAATTATATATCTCTACTATACTTACTTTAATATAATCTAGTATAGTAACTATAATAAGCCTAATCTAATAATTACTAAAAATATATTCTTTACTAATAATCTAGAAATCTACTAATTATTTTGTAAATATATTACTATATTATATAAAAGTATAATCTTCTAAAAAGCTATAAAGTAAAGTATAGTTACTATTTTAACTATAAAAGTAAAGCTACTTACTTTTAAGTATACTACTAAGAAAGCTATAGCGCTTAAACACTTTCTTAAAAAGCTAGTACTTAATTTTAGAAAACTCTAGATAGTTTAGTATAATAATTAGTAAACTATTAAGCTAGTTATTAGAAAGAATAAGTATATTAATACTTAGCTTAGGTATATTAATATCTAGAATATATAGCTATAGTAGAAATATACTAAAGAATTATTTAAAGTTAAGTATTTAGAGACTATAATTATACTTATAGATAAATTTACTAAATTACTTATCTAATAATAGTTTAAGAAGTTTAAATAGCTACTTAAGTTATAGAATTTAAGATATTTAATCTTTAAAAAGTAGTTAAGTAAAGAAATCTTTATTAAAACTACTACTATAAAGATTAATTAAATCTAAGCTAGATCTTAGTTACTCTAAATAGTGTCTAGTTATAGAGAAGTAATTACTAATAATTAATATAAGTATAAAGTAGCTAAATTACTAAACTTTTCTACTAAACTAACTTATATAGCTACTAACTTACTAACTACTATAGTAGTAATTTCTCTAATTATAACTCTTATAGTTATTCTTATTAAAGGCTAGCTTACTATTTTAGCTATTTTAGCTATTCTTAAAATTCTTAATTTAAGCTTATAGATAAGTAGTCTTAGTAGTCTAAGTCTATATATAAATTTTAAGCTATATCTAATTATACTTAGTATATATTATTACTTTCTTATACTTAGCCTTAGCTAGCTAATATTAAGTATAGTAGTAGAATCTATTACTTATAATACTAGATATAAAGCTATTAGACTAGTAACTACGTAGCTAAAAATTATAATACTAAGAATAATTATTACGTAGCTAAAACTAATAATTATACTACTAAGACTAGTAATTATACTACTAAGACTAATAATAACTATACTAATTCTACTACTAATTCTATAGTAGCTAATTTCTAAATTAAGAAGCTTATAGCTAGAAAGTTACCTCTCTAGGCCTAAGAAATAGAGCTTATAGTATACTTTTTTTAAAATTAAATAATTATATAATTACGTAATTACGTAATTACGTAATAACGCGTTACTATATTAGACTTAATAGTAAACTTAAAAATTTCTAACGTAAGTCTAGATTTATAACTTATAATACTTATAACTATACTATCTCTACTACTAATATAATAGTTACTACACGTAATTATAATACGCTAACTACTTTACATTTATTATATATTACTAATAGCTATCTAGACTATTAACTAGTAGTACTAGCACTAGTTTTATATAATTACGTAACACTAAAAAGAAACTAAGTAAGTCTAACTTAACTTAAGATATCTATATAATCTAAAATACTTATATAATCTAAGATACCTATATAATATCTATATAATTACTAGTAATCTATATTCTATATATAATTATCTATAAGTCTAGCTATATTAGCTATATTATATAACTACTACTTACTATCTATATTTACTATTACCTACCTATCTATTCTCTATCTATACTAATAAGTTCTAGCTCTTACTACTACTTTCTATACTTTATAATAACGCTTAGATTATTTTAGAGTACTTATAACTACTATTTCTTAGCTTACTAGCTCTATTACTACTATACTTATACTTATAGCTTATCTCTTATTTCTCTAATAATCTTAAGTATCTCTAACTTCTAGAGTAAAGTCTAGAGATAGAGTTTATTTAACTATATCTACCTTTTTACTACTACTTATACTAGCACTATTATATTATATATTATATTTACTCTTTTCTAATACTTAAATTTTTTCTAAGTAAAGGCTTTATTTTTTTCTTTCTTTATAGTATAGTATATAAATAGTATATTTATTTAAAATAGCTTAATAATAAAGAGCACATCTATATAAAAATAAGTATATAGTACTTTATTCTCTAAATTAAATTTTCTTAGTAGAATAATATCTATAAATATTACTACTATATTCTTAAAATTATCTTTATATATTTACGCTTAGAAGTATAAAGTATTAAAAGTTATATTAGTATTAGTAATACTAACTTTATAGAAGACTAAGCCTATTAGTAGTACTAGATAACTATTACCTATACTAAATACTAAAGAGTTAGAAGTACTTACCTAAGTAGTAGGTATAAAGAAGAAGGTATTTAATATCTTTAAGATAATATTAGTATTAGTATTAAGTTTAGAAGTTATATCTAGGTATTTAGCTAGATATTTAGCTAGATATTTAAATTTCTTAGAAATATAAGAAGTTCTTTAAGATAGAAGATTATTAAATAGAAAAAAAAAAAAAAAAAGAAAAGTATTTTCTATATAAATTTATATAACTCTTTCTAGGCTACTATTCTCTATACTATAGTTTACCTACGTAAATATTATTTATATTTTATAGTATAGTACTATAATTTAATATTACTTTAGACCTAGAGTTTACTTATATAGTACTTTTACTTATCTAGCTCTATAGCTAAGAGAAAGGCTATATTATACTACGCTCTAACTTCTACTCTACCTTCTACTCTTTCTATTATTACTATTAGTATTTATACTTTAGAAAGCTTATTTCTATATTAAATTCTAGAATTAAGAATATTTTAATAATTCTATAGCCTAATAGCTCTATAGCTTACCTATTACTACTTCTAAGTCTATCTCTAAGTCTACTAGAAAAGCTTTTATTACTATTACTCTTTATAAGTACGTTATTATTATTATTAAAGTACTATATTTATAGTAAATATTAGAGAAAGAGTTTTATTAAATTCTATAGTTATATATAGTAAGTATAAAGTATTTAGAAAATATATCTATAATAAAATTACTATATAGAGTTACTAACTATGTTTTATTACTCTACTCTATATTAACACTTTACTATAATAGCTAAAAAGTTAGTAGTAGTAGCTACTAAAATAAGCTTTAATAATAATATTCTAAGTATTATAGTATTAGATTAAAAGCTATAGATAAATAACTTTAAGTAGAAAGTATAGATAAAGCTATTTAGCTACTCTTTATATTAATCTTTTTTATTCTCTTACTTAGTATTATAGATATACTATAAGTACTATATTAATTAGAGTTTTAGAAAGTTATAGATAAAGTACTCTTTAAGCTCTTTTTATATAAAAACTTAGAAGTTCTATCTAATAATTTAGCTAGAGTCTTAGATCTACTCTTAGCTTCTTTTTTTTACTTTTTATTAGTATAGAGATCTTAGTAGAGTTACTTATAATACTTAATAGTATTCTTAGTACTTTAGTACTATTATTAAGTTAGTAAAAAATTAAACAGAGCTAAAGAGAAAAGAATTATAAACTTACTTTAGAACTATAGTAATTTACTATATTTATATAGTAATTATATAGATTTTAATTAGCTAGATAGTAATTATAAAAGTTATAGAATAAATAATATATAACCTAGTAAAGTTACTTAAAGTAATTAGCTTCTAGAATATTATTAAAAAGCTACTAATAAATATAATACTTATACTAAAGACGTTAAGAAGTATTATAGTTAGATATTACTTTAACTTACTTATATAAGTAACTAGTATATACTAAGTATAAATAATCTAGAAAAGTTTTAGATATAAAAGCTTTACTCTTAAACTTTTTATAAGAGTAAGTAGAACTATAACTATAATCTTTACTTAGAGACGCTTACTTCTTTTAATCTTAAGTACCTTAGTTCTTAATATAGTTAGATTACTAAAGACTTAAACTCTAAGTTTAGAAAGTATTATTATTAATAAAAATACTACTTTTAGAAATAAGCTTAATAGTTTTTTAAATATTCTTATTATTAAAGTTATTAAACTAAAAGCTCTTATAATCTATATAAGTATACTTAATATATAACTTTAAGCGCTTATAATTCTTATAAAGGTTATTATTACTAAAGTTACTAGTTACAATAAAACTCTAATCTAGTTAATTATTAGAATTTATAAAGCTCTAAAATAGTTAAGTATTAGTAGTTTAATTATCTTATATAAAGCTACTAAAAAATAAACTATTAGCTACTATTATTCTAGAAGAAAGAAGTAGAAATTAATTAGTAGTATTTTTAAGTTAAGTATAGTAAAAAGATTAAGCGCTTAACTATAAAGTATTATTAAGTAAAGTACTATTATACTAAGCACTATTACGCTAAGCGCTAGCTTATATATTATAATTACTACTACTAGAAGTATTATAATTAGAGTATAAGACGCTATTATAGTAAAAGCTAGAGTACTAATACTTATAGCTAAAGTTAAAGTTAGAAGTTAGATTATTAAACTAAATTATAATAGTTAGCTATTAATTTAGGTATAAAAGTAAAAACTTACTATAGTAATAAAAAAGATAAAGAAGTAAGTAGAGTAGTATATTAAGTAGAGTAAAGAATTAAGTATAGAACTTAAGAGCGCTAAAGCTTAAGAGCTAAAAATCTTAAGTAGAAAAATTAATTAGATAGATAGCTTATTAGCTTATTAGCTTAAGTATTTTAATAATATAGAAGTAAATAACTATAGTAAAGAAGAGAAGAATTAAAAAACTTATTATTATAAAGTCTTACCTCTATTACTATTACTCTCTATAAGTACGTTATTACTATCTATATCTATAGTAAATATTAGAAAGAGAGTTTTTTTAATTTCTATAGTTATATATAGTAAGTATAAAGTAATTAAAAAATATACTTATAATAAGATTACTATATAAAGTTACTAACTATGTATTATTACTTTACTTTATATTAATACTTTACTATAATTATTATAAAGTCTCTAATTTTAGTCTAAGTATATATCTATATAAGTAGCTAGTGTAGTATATTAAGCTATTAATTATACTATAAATCTTATCTAAAAGAAACTAGAAGCTTAGATCTTACTATTAGAATTATCTTTTACTAGTTAGATACTTAAATTTTTATAGCTATTAGCTATATTTTAAGCTATTATAAGGTAATTTCTAAACTAATAAAGTTAATTTCTAAGCTATTAGACCTTATTTAAATAAGTAAAAGCTTACTACTATTAGTATTAAGTATAATTAAATACTTAATTAAGCTATAATCTACAACTACGCTCTAGATTTTTAAGCTTAGACTCTACTAGAGTATACTAATTATAGTAAATTTAATAGAATTAGTTTTAGTAGAGTAGAATAATACTTTTACTACTTTAGAGAGTATATTAAAGTTAGAGAGTAGTTATAATTATCTAATTATAGATATATAATTACTTAGCTCTTAGATATATAGCTAAAGATTTTATTCTAGCTTTCTTTTATAGTAGAATAATTATAATATACTTAATTATCTCTAATTATTAATTATCTCTAGCTCTAATAAAAGATAAACTATAAATACTATATCTTTAGTATTTAATCTTTTACTATCTATATTTATAATTTTAGTATTAGCTTTATATTACTAGTATATAGTCTTCTCTAAGTATTTAGATAGTAAAATCTTTATTTAAAGTTTTACTATAAAAATAAAGTTATAGTTATAGATAGTAATAGTAGTTAAAAACTATTTTCTTATTAGCTTATAAATTAAGTAATCTCTTACCTATCTTATAGTACTAGAATAGTCTATAAAAAATACTTTATATATATTTTTAAGTAAGTATTAAAAAGATAAGTAGAAGTAAATAGATAAATAAAAGCTTTACTTTAGCTAGATCTATTCTTAGAATAAAAGAAGTATTATTTATCTTAATTATATTAATAGTAATAAGATATTAATAAATATAGTAAATAGTCTAAATTATCTAATAATTATATAGATAGTATCTTATTCTATAGCTACTAATATAGTCTTTAAAATAGCTTTTTTAAAAGCTTCTTTCTTAATAGATATTAAGTAGCTTATAGTAAATATATAATAGTAGTATATGTTAAAGAAATATTATTAAAGTAAATTAATAATAGAATTCTTTAGGTAAGTATTAGTAAATTAGTAAAAAAATATAAATAGTAAGAGATTAGTTTAGCTCTTAAGAATATAAAGAAAATATATTACTTACTTAACTAGTATACTATTTAGTATTAGATTTAAGCTACTTATATTTTTTATATACTTTTTAATTTCTAAAATAAAAAGCTTAGAATATAAAAAAAGTATACTTTTACTAAAAAAGATTCTAATATATATGTTCTAAATATAAACTTTAAGAATAAATAACTTTATTAGCTATAAGCTAATAAGTATATATAATTGTATTAGAATCTTTTTATAAAGTATTTAGTATTAAAAAAGCTTTTTAGCTAGTTTTAAAAAGTTAAAAGCTTTACTTACTTCTAAATTAGTTATACTAGAATTCTAAGCTTTAGCCTAATACTATACTTTTAAAAGTAAGTAAAACTTTTTTTTTCTATATTTTTAAGTACTAGTATTAGTTTATAGTTTTTAAAAATTATTAGCCTTTCTAAGCTATAAGTATTACTACTTAAGATTTAGAGTTCTACTTAATACTATTGTCTAGAGAGGTTAGAACGTTCTACTATAGTTAATAAACTAGGTCTTTACAATAAGAGTTTTGTAGGCTAGTGCGTTTAGGTCTTAGAATTATGTTTACAGGTTTGAAACACGGTAAAGTAAAGATTTGTTAGACTAGAAGCAAGACGAGAGAGAAGGCGAGCGTAACATCGATAATCACCCCTATCGCCAACCAAGCCGCTTGTGACCGATGACCAGCTAGGCAGTACTCACTACTTCTCAGGCGAGCAAAAGCAAACGTCTAGACACCGACTCTTCCCTCAGAATGCCCATTGCTCCAACCACTTCCTAATCACCTCCGCATCCACGGCCTTACCCTCCCGCAACGTAGCACTCACAGATTCCGTCCTCCTCGTCTCCAACGCCGGCAATCCAATCGATTCCGGTCTGAGACTCTGATAAAAGTCCAATAACTTGAGCCCAGGGACGCGCTCTGCATTCTCCTTCGTCTGCGGGATACGCGCCAATTCATCGACCCAGTCACTGAACTCTACAATCTCCATGTCATTCTTGTTGTCCTGGGTGAAGAACTGCCGTATGACGGGGTACAGCTTGTCCCAAGTAGTGGTGTGCGGATTGACGAGATGGTATACCTGCACAGGCTCGGGTTCTGAGATGCTAGCGTTGGCGATGTCGATGACAGTTCCAGCTGCAACGTCCATGGGCACCCAGTCCACTCGATCCATGTTACCCAGCGTCCGCGGCAGCTTCTTCAAGACCTTGCTGGTGTGGACTATAGTCGGCAGCCACTCGTGACGGTTCCACGCTGCACCACCCGCGTCAGTGCTCGGTCCTGCAAGCTGTCCTGCCCGCACGATGGCCGTCTTGATACCCAAGCGATGTGAGGCCGTGGCCAGGATCTCAGAAGCGACATACTTGGACTCGCTGTAGCCCTGGGGTATCGTGATTGCGCTGTCGAAGAGCGTGGCGATGGATTCTGGGACGGCGGACCCGTCTTGCACAACGCTACGCCAGTCGCTCACACTGGCGATCGAGGAGATGAAGATGATGGGTGTCTTGTGACGCGAGGCAGATGCGAAGTTGATGGCGCGGTAGGTGCCTGCTACGTGTGTGGCCTCGTAGGATTCGAGCGAGAGGTTGAAGTCGACGGACCAAGCTGCGTGGATGAATGATGTAGCAGTAGACAGAAGACGCTCGTATGTAGCGTCTGACAGCCCGAAATGATCGGCGCTGAAGTCTGTCTTGAGGAACTCTGCCTTGCTAAAATTGGCGTTTGGGTCGTGGTAGCGGGTAAAAGACTCCTTCTGTCGTACTTCGGCGTTGTCCGAACGGTTTAGGCAATACACCCTCTCGACCTCTGGGTTTCGAAGCAGTTGCTCCAACATGTGACTGCCTAAACTACCCGTTGAGCCGGTAAGAATCACAGTCTGATTCCGTGGACGAGTAACCGCACTAGCCATGCTCTTTGGTCGAACCATATCTTTTGTATACTTCCTGACCATCGCGCTGAGCTTCTCCTCTCGGGTCGGCGGCAAGCTCGCCTGCCTGGGCGAGTTGCTCACGGTCTGAGACAACGCCGCAGCCAGCTGCTTGACTGAAGGGTTGCTGTAGATCATCGATGAGGTCACTTCGGCACCGCGGACGGCCTTGTTGAGCGCGTTGGTGAGAGCGAGCACATCGAGGGAATCAACACCCAGGCTAAATATCTCGACATCGTCTGCCACGTCGTCATGGAATGAGTGAAGATTGCGTGCGAAGACAGCACGAATCTTGCTTGCCAATGCAACATCGCCATCAGCATCCTGGGTCGGATCGCTCGAATAGCCCTCATCCGCATAAAGAGCTTCAATCTCGTCTTTGAACGCAGCAACGGTTTGGAGGCGTATGGTTGAGCCCTTGCCGGCGCGGATGAAAGGCTTCTGGTCTTTCGCAACGGTGACCTTGGTCTGATAGATCCGGGCGTGCGCGGGCGCTTCACGATTGGCTTGCTCTACCATCGGCCAGATATGATCGATCAAGGCGGAGGGGTCTTGCGTGCCGGCTCGTGACCACTCTGGCTCGATGAGTAGACCAGCCTGAAACTTGCCTGAGCCAACGACTAGGGCACCCTTCACCCACGGATGCGACTCGAGCAGCTTCTCCGTGCTTACAGGGTTGAACTTTTCGCCATTGCTCAAAACAATAATGTCGTCTCGTCTTCCACTGTACTTCCACAGATGAGGCTTCGATGGATGGCGACTGAACAGATCCTTGGTGCGCCATTCGGTTATCTCTGGAAAGGTATGGAAAACTGCCTGGTATCTCGTGTCTTTGGGTTTGATGACCATTTCGTGCAAGTCGTCACCAGCAGGCTCCATGACGACACCCGCAGCAGCACCCCAATGAAAGTAGCCCCACTCTTCTTTCTTGGATGGGAGGAGGGTGCTTATAAACATGGCTTCTGTACTGCCAAGGGTTGTCATCAAGTTGGTCACTTGACAAAGCTTGTCACCAGCCCCTGGACCGAGAGGCGCACCGCCAAAGAAGACGTACTTGAGCTTTCCCATTGTCTCAATACCTTTGGGCGTTGCAGCAATATCTTCCAGTACCGACGGTGGGAAGATACCACAGTAAGGTTTTACCGCTTCGATCACGTCAATGACCAAGCCGGCGCTCAAAGGCTTGTCCGCTGGTAATCGCACGATGGTGCCTCGGGACATGATAGATCGCAGCATGACGATTACCCCCATGCCATGGAAAAAGGGAGCGGCAGCAAGCATGGGGCGTGGATCTGCTAGGAAAGGCTTGCTGGTTTGTTCGTGTCCATCTTCCGGACTGAGGTGCGCTTGTTCATACAACGTATTCAAACCACCGACAGTCTCGTAAATAGGCTTTGGGAGACCTAAAGTTTCTGTCAGTAGACCGAACCGACATGTAGAGCAAAGTCGAATGAGATGATAGAATGCGTACCTGTTGAACCCGACGTGTGCAAGATCAAGCTATGAGCGGTCACGTCACGATTTTGCCTTCCAGGGTAGTGCTCCGTGGGAAGACTTGGATCCAGCAGCTCTTTCGTAGTGGGCGCCTCATAGATCGTGAGACTAGGCACCGCCCCTTTGATTGCCTGGACCTGCGGCATCATATCGACTGTGGTCAAGAAGATGGTGCAGTTTGTCTTTTCCACGAGTGACTTTTGACCGTCGAGCGAGTTTCGGGGCGATGTGAATAGCGGTACGTATCCTGTCTTTAGACATGCTGCTAGTACCACAAGATACCGCAGATCGTTCGCGCTATGCAATGCGTAAGTATGCGACTTTGATGAGCGACAAGCACAGAAGATTGCCCACTCACCCCATGTAGCCGATTGTCTGGCCCACATTTTGGGCAACACCACATGTTCGCTCAATCCATCGCGACATGTTGTTGACTGCACGCGCAAGATCGGCGAACGTGACGTGGTGCCATCCTTCATCCAGGCTGCTGCTTGAACGTGGGACTATAGCCCATGTTGAGTTAGGAACAGCCTCAGCTGCAGAGTCGATGTAATCGGCAACGGTATTCTGCGGTCCTCCTGTATGCTGCTTTTGATGTGTTGTTGCCATGGCTGAGATTATATATCGATGCCGAATGTGGATGGTACGATGTGTTTAGCGTTGTTTCCAGGAAGGGACGCGGTCCGACAGGCAGCGACGAGTGAGATAGCTTGTCTCGATGGGTAGTATACGTGAGTGTTGATTCGGATAACTTTGAGTGACAACAAGATCGACCTTGGGTTCCAAAGGAGATTGATGTCTTCTTTTCTGAGGGACTACGAGCTAGATATACTTTGGCGGGCGCTAGCAGGTAAGGTCGAAAGCTTATGCCAGCGAAGAACGCGGCCGCGAAATGCGGTGATGTTTCACCGGAAGCATGTCCTGTCGCCATGCCGAACGTTGTCCGAACAATTGCGGTGGAGCATGAGGCATGATAGTTGCGCGACATACAGCAGGGGGGCGGCTCGTTAGAATCATCCATGAAGAGTCTGTTCCGTTATATGGACGGAGGCCGATTCGATCTAGTCGCTGCAAGTGATTAATATCTTGTGTAAGATGCTACGCGTCATCACGAAGGGTTAACATCAGTTGTACTGCGGCCAGTTGTTGTGTATGGATGACGCAGTCATGGAGATCCCTGTGCCCATCACCTCGGCCGAGCGAGCGTTTTGATTATTGAGCGTGCCGTGAAGGTCGGATGCTGGCGGCTGCCACTCAGGACAAGCAATACACTCTCAGGACAAGTAATATACTTGTACGAACGGTTGTGAGACATTTACTGTCTTCGTACATCGAACTTTAGACTCGGCGCATTCAAACATAAGCATCAAGAAGGAACGGCCCGATGAGCGCCACGAAGCTTGACTAAGCGCTATGATGGCGCAACCCCACCTGTGATAGATCCGAGCGACACGCGCGCGCTATCGGATGTGTCCTTACATCCTCGTTGACCCACCTATGCGCTTCAGTAAGCTCAGCCAGGGCTCATCGGCTTGGGATCTTGATATTACATTGCACACGCTTTGCGCAAGAAACTGCCGAAACTGTCTTCCACAGAAAGATCGTATTACGGATGGTATCAAGTAGTCGGGTATCAAATAGAGCATCGAACGCCGTCTTATGCATCACCTCATCCTGCAGCGGGTGCAACCCTTGGTGTTTCCTTTTCCTTTTCTCGCCTCTGCGAACCCTTCCTACGTCTTCGCTCCGGCTTGTACACATCGTTGAAGTTGATGTTCACAGCCAGCATCTTCAATTCACCGTCAGGCGAATGTACCAAGTCTCCAAGCAAGATGCTGATTCTTGCTCGGAAGTCTTCCGTCAACTGACTCAAACGCTTTTGTAGCGCTGGCAGAACATCATCTTCGGCCGAGCCAGTCATGCCGATCTTGAGGAGCGGGGGTGGGAAAGGCGATTCGTCCTGGCGAGAAGCAGCGCGAGAGTGTGAGGGAGCGAAGGGATCTGAAGATGAACGGTCTTTCTCAGAGAGACCCCACCGACCTGCTGCTGTACGTGTCTCAATCTTGGCCGCATGCTCTTGCCTGCGGGTGAACTCAGCGACGGAGAAGGAGTACAATCCATCCACCGCATCCTTGTATGCCAGCATCGTCTTCAACAACTCATGAAGCTGCCCCGTGAAGTCGATACTGGAGCTTCCGAGGAGACCTTTTCGTGTGATGTTGTTGAGATATATCGCATGAGCTTCAATCATGTCGTCCAGCGTGCTCTCCGGCTTATTGAGCGCTCTCTGTAGATCGATCCATGATGACTCTATGACTTCGAAGAGAATGTAGTGTTGCAACTGGTTGACGAAATGTACCATCTCAGCCATTGCGCAGCGTGCTTTCTTCCAATCCGCGCCAAGTTTATCAGCTACGGTACCGAGAACGCCACGCGCACCAGTCATGCATCTGCGCCATGTTGAGCCAAGTGCGAACTCGACGCGCTTGACGCGCCATAGGAAGTTGAAAACTTTGAGGTATTGCTTGGAACCGAATGGCGTGACAATGACATCGACAGGCGCATCAATCTTATATTCCAGCGTGAAGACATCCCATCCAATCTCGCCGTGTGATAGCTCCAACATGCGTGAATCGAGGCGGCGCAGTACATCTGAGGTGTCAAATTGGGCGTTGGAGTTGCGAACGGCATGTTCGAGTTGGGCAGTCAGGGTATGGCGATATTGTGTGTTGGCTGGTCGATCGAGGTTGGAGGAAAGTGATTCCATCAAAACGGCAATAAAGTCACCAGCGCCTAACAACATGTACTGCTTGAGGGCCTGCAGATGGTCAAATAGCTTGAACTTGTTACCCATCAGGTCGATGAGACGAGCCATGGTGGTCTTATATGCGTCACCAATAGAGCGCTCGAGATTCGCGGTATCTCCGTACTGCAACTCTTTGGAGGCTTCCTTGGAGTAAGTGTCGACCCACGCTGCGTCTCCGCACCCATAGCGAATGAAGTTGAGGGTCTTGCCAATGAGGAAGACTTTCTTAGCAAAGTCGTCGGTAACGATGGTAGGGACCATCTTATCGTTCAGCCTGTATTTGTCTTCCCAGACACTCGTCGCGCCACCTTTGCCCTCGTTTCCATTCGCCTCGAGTATATCATCCTCGCTCTGTTCCGAGACGAAGAATTCGCCAAAGGGGTCGGCAAGCTCGCCGTCGTAGACCCATTGCCGGAGCATGTCGTAGAAGGGTCGAGTGACATCGGAGAGAAGGCGCTCGGCAAAGTTCATGACGTACGGGTCGCCGTGGTTGAGGGAGAAGGAATGTATGAGGGCAATCAGCTCGCCGCCCTTCTTGCTTTTGGATTCTTCGACCATCAGGCTCATCAAGCGCAAGCCCATGGTCGGTTCTCTTATCCAGATGACGCATCGCTTGAGGGTGACGCCGGCCTTGCTGACGCCCTGGGGTGTTGAGGCCTCGTTCAGCTGTGCCAGGGCTCTCTTGATTTGTCCTTCCAAGGTCGCGACCAGACCCAGGTATGCTCTCAGCTCCTTGGCCAGAGCTGCGCGGAAGCTCTGCTCGATTAGGCCGCCATCGCTCGCCTCGACGAATTCAGCCAAGCCTTTGTACAGTATGGCGGGTTCAGCGAGGGTGTGTAAGAGGCTGACGATGGGTACCGGGAGGGTTGTAGGAAGCTTGAGGGCGGTCGACGAGGGGAATGCGAGGTTTGTCGACGAATAGCCTTGGAGCGTGAAAGGCAGCTCCCGCAGCAAAGTCGGCTCTGAGGGCCCCGTCTCTGCATTTTCCACATGTCCACCATTGGCTTGCTGCTGCTCCTTGGCGGTGTCAGGCCGTTTTCGCTTCTCTGGCTTCTCGGCTATGGAAGCTGGACGTGTAGTTTTCGGGGCTTTCGGCGATCCGGCATTGACAGGTAGCTGGGCGAGGCCGGGCTTTGCAAAGGCGTCTTGGATGGCGTGGGACGAGGCTGCCACGCTCTGGCGCTTGGACGGCGTCGTGGGTTCGCGGGAGAAACTGCGGCTATCTTGGGCGGGCGGCGGCTCATGCGGTGCTTCAGTGTTGTCGGAGAGGTTGTAGAGAAAGTAGAGCATGCGCCATTTCTGGTCGAGGACGCTCTGGGTTTCTAGGCGCGACAGAAGGTTGTGCAGGCGCGCGCTCTTGCGCTGGTCATTGTTGGGGCCCGAGACTGTCCATATTAGCGGAAGACACGTGATTCACCGCGCTGTAATTACCCTTGCGGTCTATCAGGCTGGCGATGTGCTGGACGTCGGGAACGAGTGAAGCATCGCCCGCAGTCGTGAGCTCGTCGAGGGCAAACTCGTAGGCATCTTCGAAGCGCTGGTTGGCCTCGTCTTCGTTCTCATTAGGGTCCTCAGGCACGATGCGGACCAGCAGCTCGTTCAACGCGTGTTCGACGCGCTCGCGGTGTAGTGTGGCCATGATGGCGCGCTGAACTGTCGCGAGTCCATTGGTGTTGACCTCGGCGGGGTTGACGCCCGCCCGTGCGCGTCGCCCAACCTCGAGCCCACGCGTCACTCTTCACTTGTCACTTCCGAAGCTGGCCACAACGTGTGTCGAACTACAACGATGGCCATCTCGGGCTCTACTCACTTGCGGAGATATCATAGCATGTATGCCGCAATTGCAGATTGCGACACAGATTCGAGCCAGATCTGGTGTCACCCGTCACCTGTGTTTGCGCGTGGAATGCATCAGCGTTTGCAATTAATCAAGGAGTATCGATATCATTATGGATCGCTGACTTCAATGTCTCGTGCAAAATGGCTACGAGTGTTTGTCCTCCAAGCTATCACCATCATCCCGCATACTAGAGTACATTTTCTATGATCAGCCCAGACCAGGACCAGGACCAGGCCCAACTCTGAGTCAAAGACGCGATCTTCCCGGTGAACTACCGACTTTTGTACCTTGGTTTATCGGGGTGCAGATCTTACTATCGCCTTTCAGTCATTCCGCTTCCGAGCACACAGAAGAGGCACCCGACGTAAGTTCTGACTAGAAACCGACACCGCCAGCCGCCGATATGGGCACCACAGAGAAATATACCGTTTCTCCCTCAAGACGGCCCAAACTCCTGAGTTACGAGGAAATCCAAGACTGGTCGCGAGACAACGAGTTCATCCATACCGGCTACCGTCCAGAGAACCCCGAATACAAGGCCATCCTCCTCAGCCTGACCTACCTACACAACGAGACCTGCAACATATATACCCACCTGATCGGCGCGATACTGGTATGGCCTGTCGCGTACATCTACATGCGGATCCTGGCCGAGCCCCAGTATCACAACGTGCTGCCGGCAGACTGGGTCATTTTCACCATCTTCTTCTTCTCTTGCGAGTTCTGTTTGCTTTCCAGCGCCGTCTACCACCTAATGCAGCCCCACTCGCATACGGTGGAGCAGTTATGGCATGTGATGGATCTGACTGGCATTGCCGTCATCATTGCTGGCACATTCGTTGCGGCTATCTACTACTTGTTCATTTGTCAACCCGCCTTCCAGATCTTACACTGGGTCGTTGTGAGTCACCTCGACCGAACGGCTCCGCGATATGCTGATATATTCTTCAGACGATAGTATCGGGCTCGGCCTGCGTTGCTCTGATCTCGATACCAAAGTTCAGAACACTGCGCTGGCGCACTCTGAGAGTGGTCGCCTTCTTCCTCTTCGGACTATCAGCCTTCGTTCCTCTGTTGCATGGCGTCGGTCTACACGGGTCGAAGTACATGTTCGATTACATGGGAATGAAATGGTACCTGATAGAGCTCGCGTTGTATGCAACAGGCACTATCATTTTCGCAGTAAGTGGGGTCGTTAACTCATAGGCTTGGAAGGACATGTGAACTGATCCGCAAGTGCAGACTCGGCCTCCCGAACGGTTCGCTCCGGGCAAGTTCGACTTTTTCGGCTCCTCACATCAGATCTTCCATCTCCTCATCTTGGCCGCCATGTGGGTCAACTGTCTGGCTCTTACACAGAGTTTTCGATCAGTTCATAGGTTGGATCTATGCCACCGCTAGTCTACTCCTGCAATACGGAGATTTCCTTGCTTTGTGTTTTGCGGAAGGATGGGAACTCAACGATAAGACGGAGTCCATGGAGGTCGACTGAGAAAGCGAGCCAGGCAATAGCCTTGCCACTATCATTAGAAACTCTTGCTTAGACGAAAGTGACTTCTTTTGCTCGCCAGCCAAGATCGATGCAAAAGAATGGAGCGATTTTACACACAGAGACGCAACTATACCCACAGTCTGCGATGGACTAAACGCATTGCATAGGCGCAATGCAAGTTTTCCAAAGATGCGGTGGGCCCGTAAGATACTGGAGAGAGATTATCCACCCACACTCGTTGGACACCTTTCTCACCGCTAAGTAGACCAGCAGGTATTCAGTATTTTGCCTGACATCTAACGGTGCGCAGATTTCTGCAGCATAGAGTCGTTCTATTCGATGATTGGTTGATCGGTTACACAAGACAATAGCCCCTCGCATGGCTGGGATCCTTTTGGCAGCAGCAGCCTTTTCGGGCGGTAGATGACTGCACCAATCTTGTATCCGAGATGCGCCCCCTCAGCATCTCGCATTTGGCCCCTAGATTGTCGCGCATTGCTTACTCTCCTCCCCGCGTCTCTCCAGAGAGAAGAACCGCATGTTGAGAAAACTACTCAAAGATCGCGCGCATACAACAACGGAGATACACGAAGTGACCAAATCGCAGAGGCAATTTACAGAATTGGAAGAAAAGAATCCCCTATACATTCGGCGATCGAGGTTAGTTTGGTATGAAACATGCGCAATAGTAGTACTTGCTCACGCCCTTTAGCCTAAAGATACATCTCTGATATTCCAACTGAACACGACGACTATTCACTTTGGACCGAGCATTCAAGGGCGCAAGTATGCCTCCTCTCAAGCGACCCTCTGGTCTTATGTTCCAGAGTCATGTCTCAGACGCTGTGGACCTTGACGCACCAGACACACATGATATCCCTGCTGGAGAGAATTCTGCTCCAGGCGTTAAAAGCCGTGCCAGAGATGTGGTAGACGCCGGTAAAGACTGGTTCGCACGGAGCATGAATAAGTTTGGACAGAAAGAGAAGAAACTGTGTGCAGCGTGTGAGCGCATTCCGTTTGACGAGTGCCTGCCTCCGTCATCAGAGGGCAACAACGAAAAAAAATCTCAGGAACCCCCGAAGCAACAAGCGATCATTTTCTATCGAAGTTTAGAGAAGATACTGGAAAACAGCGGACACTGCAAGCTGTGTAGTTTGTTGAAACAAAGTGTATGCCAAGAAGATCACGACCTGCTGAAAGCTGAACACATTCGAAAGCATCTACCCAAGGGATTCGACGAGAACACGAGCATGTCTGTCTGGATCGCAAAGTTCAAAGACAACGTCGATCTGTGGCCATTCGGCTATACCTCGGACCGCTCGAGTGCTTCCGACTATGCAATGGATGAGGTCGAGAAGCTGTTCCGAGACGCCGAAGCCCGGGATACAGCGATGAACAGTGTCAGTGATATGTACCAATCGATAGCAGATGATTCAGCACTGGCAGTCGAAGCGGCACAGCTTGCTCTGAATATGGTTCCACTCTCGAGGATAGAGGACCAGAATGCACGCGAGATGGTGGCGGGACTGCAATTTGTGTTCCGCCAGGTCGCCAAATTCCAGGACATGATCCGTCACAAGTTACCCTGCATTTTCATGTTCAGGATGTATCGTGGCAACGAGAAAAAGGCTGGAGCTTTGAGTGTTCGCGTTTACGCTCACGGAGGGGCTGCGTTGGCCCCGTTGCAAGAGATTACCCACTTCAGTCTACGGTTCGAGAACATTGTGGAGCCACGACGTTTCGAGAATCAACTCTGGTATGGAAACAGATTGGGACAACGCATCGACATTCCCTTCTTCAAACATTGCATCAAAGAGTGCGGGCGTCACAGCGGTGAGGCTGGATGCGCTAGTTCTTTGAGCAACCCTGTCAAACCCGACGAGACGGAATTTCGCCTTATCAACGTGAAAACAATGAGCGTCGAGGTACTTAAGTTTCGTGAGGTCATGAAAGAGGACTCGCGGTATCCGTATACAGCACTCAGCTACATATGGGGTGAGCTGAGCTTGCTCGATGGATGGATTCCCGTTTCAGAGGCGAGTTCAGAAAAGACAACAAGATGGAAAAAGAGAACGCCGGATGGTACTTGGGTCTTCCGAAATGATCGTCCTGACAGAACAAAGCTCAAAAGAGGACACGAGTCTGACATTCTGTACAGAGACGGGGGTCTTAAGAAGATGATATCTAGCATACCAAAAACCATTCTGGATGCGATCGAAGTTACCGGGGACGTAGGCTTGGACTACTTATGGGTCGATGAGCTGTGCATCATTCAGGATAGAGCCGACCCTGACAACAAACTCAACATTGGCCGCATGCATATGATATACAACCACGCGCAGTTTACGATTGTTGCAGCCGACGGCAAAAATGCGGGTTCTGGTCTGAGAGGAGTAGGATGTGATCGGGGCGAGCTCAAGCAGATCAGCGAGGAAATCATCCCTGGGGCGAACATGTCATTGCCGGTTAACATCAAATGGGACATTCGATTGTGGGAGTCAAGATTATGGACTTTCCAAGAGAAAGCCTTATCGAAAAGACTTCTCGTCTTCACTGGTGGCTGCGCAATCTGGTTTTGTAGAGGTGGTATCTGGAGGGAGGATGTAAACGCTTTGGATGGCGACATCTCCGCCGTCAGGTTCTCTTGGCCTCGCATGGCTGCTACTTCAGCGCTTTCTCAGGACAGATTAGAAGAAGCAGGTCTGAATTTCCGAGGAGATGGCAGCGTTCGTCTGCTTAGACGGGCTGCAATGTATGATTACATTGCAGCAGTCGAAGACCTAAGTGCAAGGGACATCAGCAATGCCTCGGAGATTTTGGATGCCTTCAAAGGTGTTTGTAAGGTCTTGGAAAGCCCCAAGCGTCTCGGCACACAGTTTTGGCAAGGGCTTCCAGTCCAATACATGGACGTTGCATTACTTTGGCAAACTACCAAACCAGCATGTCGACCAGAGGACAGCGATAAGGATAATCGAATTCCACCCAGCTGGTCCCCTTTTGGTTGGGAAACAAACTCTACAGCTAAAGGCAATGCCGCTGCGCATACTCTTATAGAATACCCGAAGCCGTACGAAGTATGGTCGGATGGCAAGGGGATATGTCTGCGTCGTGATCCGGATGGGACAGATGAGGAGGCACGGATGAGAAAACGAGGTTCGGAAAGAGTTGCGACTGAGGAGCGTATTCGTCCCATCAGAAACACTCTCTGGAGGCCTGATATCCCAGGCCCATCTCTTCAGCCCGTTGGCCTGTTCGGTCGAAAGAAGATGATGGATGGATTCGATCTTCCTGACTGGGAGTCTTCTAACTCAGAAACAGAACAGCCTCGACTCCCACCTGTGAAAATCTTTGGTGACCGAACGCTGGTGATATTCGCTCAAACCGCAAAGCTCATCCTCCATCAGCAAACCTGGAGGACAACAAGAACTTCTTACGTCAAGAATCACGACGTGTCGAGAGTCACCTTTGAGGGGACAGATACCAAGTCTGCGACACTGGGAGAAACCATCACAACACGCCAGGAGTATTGGCTTCGCGCCCAGAAGACAGATGGTGACATCAGCTCCGAAAAACGTATAGCGAATGTGAACGGCGATATTGAAGATGTGATAATAGGCGTGGGCAGGATCGACGAGGCCGACTTTGGTGCGATCAACATCAGCGTCAAAGCTGTAGTTCTCTCGGAAGCGCAGTACCTTGGAAACGAAGACGTACCAGATGTGCTCGGATATCCCTTGTACACCGTGATGCTTGTGCGCCGGAGTAAGAAGCACGCTGGAGTGTATGAGCGTATTGGATTAGGTCACGTTTGCAAGAGCAAGTGGAAGAAGCTTTCACCAAAAAAGGAGACAGTGTGTCTGATATGACTTGTCTGCAATTTTATATCCACTTTGCTTATTTGTTAGTGCTAGTAGCGTTTACTCTTGTACGATTGTTTCGGGTTGTAAGAGATTTGGGGATGTTATAACTGCTTCAAAAAGACTCATACGCCTCTTGTAGCATGATGTTATTGCGCGTCGCTTTACATGAGCGGACGCAGGCACGTAAAAAAAAGGTGTCGGAAGGGGTTTGTTCAAGATAGGCCCCACCAGTTCGGCACACCGCCGACCCGAGGCAAAAAGAAGATTTTTCCAAAAAACATACAACAGTGGGGATTCCCTAGTGGTCACCCACCTAGGTACTAATCCACCGGTACAATGCTTGTATATGGCTGAGCGGACGGGAAGCCTAATTCTCATTGTCCTATGGTCGTATGTGGAAAACTGGGTGATCATATCGGATATAGAGCGCGTACATTAATCGCGAAAGGATTGACCAAACCAGCCCCACCATCAAGTCCTACAGTTCAACGCATGCTCACAACACCAGACTTATCGATGTGCTAGGACGACGCCGCACGAGCAGGGTCAGCAGGTTTGACAAATTATCCGCGGGCGGCTGACTTGACTTCATCTCGACCTGGTGACGCTAGCATCCGACACAGCATCAAGATGGCCTTCTTCGTTGCTGTCTGGTGTGGAGACGCTACGATTAGACACAGCATCTACGTCGCGCTCCTCAGTGCCATTCGTTACGGGCACATAACCAGGTCCCAAACGAATGGGCTGCACCTTAACTTGCTTCTCCTCGACCAAGTCAATCCGCCATCGCATGGTTCCATCAGCGTCTCGGAACCATCCCATACGCGTCAACATCTTATCCTCCTTGACTATAGCATCGAAGCCCTTTTCTCTGATAACTTCAAGCAAACGTTCGCTTCCAGCAATGAGAACCAGCACGTCGGCAATGCATTCGATGTTGCGCATCATACCGCCGTAGTATTTTCTTTGCACGGATCCGAGAATGATGATCGTAATGATAAGCCAGATCAGAATGCTTGTGGCAATCCAGAACGCGACGAGATTCATCTGAAGAACTTCAACCTGGGTGCTCAATTCCGCTGTTGTTGTTGCATTGGTGTTGCGGACAATGTCTTCAAACTTTGGCGCTATGGAACCATCAGGCATGTACTGGATTGGCATGTCGTCCATTGGAGGATTGATCTTGAGCTCCATGCCTCTAGGTTGGTAGACATAACCGCCGGATTCGCGAGACAGGTTGCTGTTTACAAAGTGCTGAAAGAAGGTCGAGAAGACAGTTGAGGATGTTCTAGCCAAGACTTCCGGATCTAGTAGGGCGGTAGGATCAAATCCCACTTGTGCGTAAGCGGCGTGCGACATGAAATCGAGATTAAGACCTGTTGTGTTGTCTCGCATATTGAAGGCCCTGCCATCTGTAAATTGAGGGTTGGGTCTTGGGGAGTTCTCGTATGTTCGGGGTGGACTCTTAGAGGAAGGCCCATCGATATTTGCGGCATTCAAAAGCCATTGCACGAACAAGGGCCCGTAACTGTAGTGGTCTATTAGTTGGAACGAAACCAATGTTTATAGTCTAACTCACCTAGTAGTTGTGTTGATATTGTAGTCATAAGACTTGAAACTGCTAGCCCTCCATTCAGAGCTATTGACCTCAAAGTCAGGGTCATGATGGATATTGAAATTGGTGTAACGAGCGTCTTCGTAAGGGTTACGCCATTGGGATGTATCAGACCAAGCGACATCCTCCCGAACAGGAACGTCAAGGATGCGGTAGTGCTGTACGACACCGGTTTTGGGCTCCACCGAAACTTCCGCTTGGCTCGACTCAAAGATAGGCATGCAGTTCAATGCCTGTATAGCGGGCGGCTCTGGGAATACGAACATGTATACATCCGGCTTACGGCGCATACCCGTGAGGAATCGTTCAACCTTTCCAGAGCCTCGGATCCATTTGACTGTAAAGTTTCCAGATGTACGATAATCGCGACTGTCTTCGGGGCCAGATACTTCCTCCCAATTCTCTGTCCAATAAGCAACTGCGGCCGGATTGTACGTTGCGTTTCCAGTGAGATTGGCGCAGCACGGTGGAATGCTGCCTTGGGTAGAAAGCCACGTCGTGGAATTGCGATCGTCAACGACTCGTGCTATCGTGAAATAGTTGTCTAGTCCAGTGATGTTACGTCCATATCCGTCGTTGTGCGACAGAAGCCACAGGCTCGTGTTTCTGGGCCACTCAACAGCACTGCATTCCAGGCGAGCACGAATCGCGGATGTTTGGACTCTCAGGCTCTCCACGGAGCGGTTGCCCCTACCTGCTGGACTCTTGATTTCAGCCGAGGCGAAGCCTTCCACATCGGAGGATACAGGCATAAAACTCCAATCATCTTGGCTCCACACTGGTTTCGGGCCCTCTAGCGCAGTATGTATAATAGCGGTGTACATCCAGTCTTTGGACAGGCTCTGCAGATTGTCCCACACCAAGTCGCCAAGGTCGCTCGAGAAACTTTTCTCGTCGATGGTGTAGTTGAACAGCCAGGTAGGTTGATCTCTGTTTACCGATATTTGCTGCACGAATGGAACACTGCGCAGTTCCAATGCTAGGGGCATTTCCGAGGAACTAGTCAAGACGCCATTACCCGAGTCAAAGAGAGCGGACATGGCGATTGTGACTTGATCACAGCTATTAGTTGTAGTTACAGCTTAGTCTTGGAATGTGCACTTACGAGCTTGGAGCAGGAACGTCGTCGTTGTAACAAGCGAGAGCAGCCAATGTCGGTGCTTTAAAGCTTTCAACGATGCGAATAGCCAAAACCACGACAGATAGGATAATGCGATACCTTGAGAAGGACGCTTGGCATCATGTTGCATGCTAATGTAAGGTTGTACCGTCCTACAAGTGGTGTCAACGGACTCCCACCAGAGCGTGATAACAATAGCAAGCAAAGTAGGGATGACAGATAAGGGCGATACTGTGTTTGAGTGACCGAGAAGCTTGATGTTGGCGCGATAGGTGAAGAAAGCCTGATGAAGTTCTGACCTCCGCGCGTAGACGTAAAGCACTACGATTCCAGCAAGAAGAGCAAGGATGTAAAGAATGAGAAAAGTCAGGTTTCGTAGTCGTAGCATGGGTAATACAGGTGCGATGTCATAGGACTGCACTCTTGTTTTTTCTGCCACGTGTCAGAAAATACACCAACGGTTATGTAAGCACGTACTCTCATGATCGTCCTGGATGTTGGCCTCACTTTCTCGAAGCTTGCCATGCTTGGAATAGAAGACTTTTCCAGCAAGTTCTTCTTTCAATGTCTTTCTTGTGGCGAGGTCGAGTTTTGTGAAACCGCGCAACACTTTCGCATCACCGCTGCCCCATATACTTGTACCCAACAGTGTACTGGGATCTTGGCTAATGCTGAGAGTTGTCTTAGTCGTCCGCGTCTCCCACAGGATGCCTAGAAAGAAGAAGCAACAAATGAGTAACAGAGCACATATAATGCAGGCGGCTTGCCCGCTGACTAGCACTGTCCGGACAGATCCAAGTCGATGACCAGCCGTAGAACGTTCTTCTAAAACTTCCGTGCGTTTCAGAGAACCACCAACAATTTCTGCGAAGAAGCGACGTCTGAATTGAGCAGCGATCACAGGCAATTGAGAATCAGCCATCATTCGTGGGATACTGAAGTTGTATGGTTCACCCAAGATCGCAGCTGGGCCCGTAAAGGGAACATCATATAAGTCGATCTCGGTGTCAGACGTCTTGGTCTCGTGGGGGACGAAATCGCTCCATTTAATGTCCGTATAAGCCTTGCGTAGTTCGAGTAAGTCAAGGACGGTCGGGGGAACTGGCGTGCCAATTTGGTGGAAAAGATTCTCATCGAACTCGACGGACAATGTCCCTGATGAGGCTGTGGCACGAGCTGGGATAGTGGCCATGCTATGGCTTGTATGACATGCATATGCAAGCATCGTCATGTTTTGTAGGAACTTTTCGGTCGGCGTGATATCCTGCCTGGGCCACCACGGCGTACTCATCATAACAATCTCATTCTCGTGGCAGTGTTCATTCGATTGAACGATAGCATCTGACATGGGGTAATCTTCCGATGTGATGTTGTTGATGTCGCTCCAGGAAATCCAATCCGTAGTAAGGGCGTGATACTCCACGTCGACAGTGAGGTTAAACTGGCAACCCTCATTGGACTCTAGGAGAACAGATGCTTGATAGAACTTTTTTTCTGGCTCTTCTTCCCATCCTTCGGGTGCATGCCGGAGATACATGTCCTTCTTCTTCATATCCAGTTTGGCGCAAACTAAATCGGCGTGGAAAACAGTCGTATTTGCCTCCCAAGTTCCTGAATCTTGAACCTTATAGTCCCAACGCGAGCCAGTATCAACTGAATCTTGTGGCCAGAACGGCAAGATGACAAAGTCGTTAGTAATCCAGGGAGAGGAGCTATAATTTTGAAATATCGCGCCCATGGTTCGCAGATACGTATCTCGCTCAGCTCGAGGTTGTAGCATCAATCCGTTGCGCATTGCTAGTCGTGCAAGTGTCTCCGGACTTGTTTGATGAATCTCTTTTGTTCTCAATAGTGCAGCAGACATCGGTGAGATTCCAAGTATGGCCAAGATATAGGTGCTGCATGAGAGGATTGTAACCCAATTCCATGATCCGCCGTTTCTTCGCCTTTGGAATCCTCGAGTAAGAGTTGTCCACCAGGGCTTAGCCTTTTCGAGTAAAGTATAGCGGGAAACTGGGATACGTCCGTCTGTTTTGCCCATCCTTGCAAAAGGTCCTGTCCGTTTTACAGCACCGAGTATGATTCCGGTTAATTGTGTATAGACGACAGCGATCAGCGTGGGTATGAACTTCCAGCCCGGTATTGCTAAAGCCTCAGCACATAGCCCGTTGTTGTTGTGTGAGTACCGATACAATGCGAACGTGATGGCTGCGCAGGTGATAGAAAACCCGGCAGCGGTGGTGATAAAATACCAACGTAGCGCAAAAGGCATCCATTGTGATTCTGCGTGTGTGTTAGGACGAGCAATGCAAATAAAGCCATATGAATACTTTCGTTCGCCGCCAGGCTCCACGGAACTTACACTAGAAACATTGGAGATCGATGCGCGATGAGATCTGTGAGTATTCGTTCTAGAATGCGCCGTCGATGTTAATGGTAGCAATTGCTGAGTTTCCATCTCGTGATGGCGGTTTCCTTTGGCTTGAAGCTCGACTTCACGATGGGGGCCTTCTCTGGAATTCTCCATAGCGGCTCACGAATGCAAGCGCTTGAGAAGTTCGTGACGGTTCGTAGTCTGATCGAACTGTTGAACCGTATCGTAAAATAAATAAGGCTGAGGAGTAGGGATTGATGCATCCTGACAAATCTCTGGGAGGGTTGTTCTCGTTGGTCTCATGCCGTCTGCAAGTAAGATGTGACGTTTCAGGCGGCCCGTGTTCGGAGCGCAGCCAGATGTAGTGATACAACAGGACTTGGCACGCTCGGCTTTGAACGCGGACCAATAGAGCGAGGACCAACATTACTTCGGTACACAATCGCTTGCATTGATCTAACACTCTAGGGAGGGTTCGCCGCACCACACTTCAGCGAACATCATCAGAGTTATCGCAATCATACCGTATACCAAAGTAACATCTTAATAACTAGCCCGAACCAGGACCAGACCGCAGTCTGAGTTAAAGACGCACTCTATCTATTCAGCATTCGCCGGGCTGGCGCATGGTGTTTACAAGAATAGATATTCAACCGCCCCCACAATTAGGCGCCCACCCTTTTAGCCCCACCTTCTGTCTCTCGCGCTCTTTCGCGAGGGAACTTCGTTTGTGTACATTGGAGGTTTTTGGCCCCACCTCATACAAGGGAAAAAACAAGCAATCCAGAGCATGCGTTAATGTTGCGCCACCCAATTTGCCCGGGTTATCTCAATGTAGGCTCCAAAGTGTTCAGCTCCTTTGGTAATATGTTATTTGGTGTACTCATACGCATGGAGATACTCTACGAAAGAGGGAAGTGTCGCATCTCCAAGAACCTCTTTGGCGTACTGACAACAGCTCCTCGCCCGTTTGAGACTACATGGCTTCCGAGCTACCAGTGTCAAAAGTCAAGACATGGTGTGTTGCTCGATAAGAAAAGGTGTCCGGCTTTTCCCTTGAATGAGGTGCGCCCTCGCTCCTAACCTTCTACCCCAGCGCTACCACAACGTGCCTGCCTACCTAGGTATCTCCGCCCCCGCACCTACCAACTTGCGGCTGAACCTGGCACTGACTTGCAGTCGTGACAAGATCCTATCCCGCAGGCATCGAAGCCACTGCCCAACACTACACAATCCAACAATGACGTAGCTAGGCAGTGGCACGAGTGAGTTAAGTTGCACGCCGAGCAGTACTCAACCATGGAAGCATCGTCAGCGAGTACGGGCAAGCGCAATAGGTCAGATACAGGACATGTTGATGCCGCGAAGTACGCCCCCGTCTATGTGGAAGAATTGTTGGTCTGGCAAAACACAACTTCAATACATCAGATCCAACAAATCCACAACGCTCACCCCGCACCCTAAGCATCCCTAAGCATACTAGCAACCCCCGCCCAAGTCTCCAACACAGTCGGCCTAATCTGATTCGCCGGCAGCGTAAACCCATACGTGCCCTTATCCCTCAACTCGTACGTGTAAGAGTACGTCGCATTACCCGTGACATCAGTGTAATCGGTCGAAGAACCAGTCGTAGCATAAAGTGTCGCGCAGCTGGGGCCAATGGTGTAAGCGGTACCGGAGACGGCGCGGATAGCGGACTGGGCGCGGGTGGCGATGGAGCGGTGCTGGGCGTCGTTTTCGGCGCGGAGGGTGCAGTCGTAGCCGTAGGGCCAGAGGATGTATTGGCCGTAGGAGCTGGGGTGTGGTTAGCTTGGTTGTTTGGGTGTATTGGGGGGGTTGGTGGGGGATTGGGGACGTACTGCACGTCGAGGTAGAGACGGATGCCGCGCGATGCCTTCAGCGAGTCGACTTGCGCCTTCAGGCCTCGGAGCTCGGGGGCGTCGCCGGCGGCTACGCCTTTGTAGGTCTCTGAGCAGGGGTTTGTGGAGGCTCCGCCTGTGACTTCCCATTTGTAGGGCCAGTTACCTTGGAGAAGCGTTAGTTGTTTACGAGTCGGTGAAAGTGGAAGAAGACTTACGGTTGATGTCACGGCCAACACAGCTGTTGCCGCTCACAGTCTGCCTGTTCTTGCGCCAGAGACGGTCCGTTGTCTGGGAGTAGACGAAGCCATCTGGGTTGGCGATGGGTGTAATGTAGAAATCGAACTTGTCGACGAGGGACTTGATGTTTGCGTCCGAGCCGTACTTGGTGAGTAGTTGCCACGCGAAGTACCTGGGCGGTCTTAGCACACAAATGCAGGGTCTCACAAAAGCTGACATACTCGGTGGTCATGGAGGTAATCCACTCTCGTGCGTGAACGTTGCCATGGATGATGACGGCAGGCTTGGAGCCCTTGCCACCGCTACCCCAGATGTGGATACCAGTCAGGGCTCGTCCCTGAACAGAGGAGCCGACAGTCACGATCTCAGATTGACCGGTGTAACCAGCCTGGAGATCCCGGAGGAACTGGATGTGGTCGGCATATGGGTGGTATGCAGTGAACCAGCTTTCGCTAGGGACTAGATATGGTCAGTAGATGTCGTCGCACCAACAAGGCTCTCTACAAACCAGCATAGACGCTCATCTCTCCCTCCTCGGCAAGTGCTGCACCGACATCCTCGTTCAGCACCTTGCTCTCAGCCACCAAGGCAGTCAAGGCGTCGACATTCTCTGGTGAAACGACGACGTCCAACTCAGCGGACGTGCCGGGATTGAGGATGTGTGCAGCCAAGCTCTCGATCTCTGCCTTCACAGCATCGGTGCTGGCTACACGTAGTACCTTGAAGCCATTGTAGTCGACCTTCTTGCCAGCCCTTGGGACGACAGTGGCAAGCGCGGTGGAGGAAAGAAGGAGCGCCGAGGTAAGAATGGTGGTCTTCATGATGGGCAACGAATGCAACTACAGTTATGCAGTGCAGTGCAGAACAATGCTGAGGAGAGAGCCTGCTTTTAAGTCGTGTAACCGTCACACAAGACCATAAACCACCTTCCCATCCAGTGTGTAGTACCGCGGACACCGTCCTACCTGTTACCCCAAGTCTCGCATCGATTAGGCAGGTACTCACCCCGTACTCCTGGCTGATCTCCTGCAAGCACGGGAGATGTACACTCGAAGGAGCTCAACGTAGATGATACAAGCGCGGGAGGCTAGCAGTCCAAGGAATTCGGAACTCCACATCAAGATCTGGACGGTGGTTTAATATACAACATCACTTGGCACGTTCTGCGGACGACGTGGGTAGGAGAGTGTGATTGGCGCGGAGGTGTTGAGCTTGTCGCATTAGGCAGGTGCGGGTTCCGGAGACTACGCTGGCTTGTCTTGGCTACGAGATAGGCCAAATACAAAGTCTAGGCAATGCCAGGTACGTGATCTCGTGGTGCTCATTAGCATGGCGACATACTGCAGGGTGGTGAGTACCTTAGCGAAGCGAGTGCCTGGATGGGAAGGAGGATGAAGATTGACAAGCCTGGATGCGCCCCAATAATAACCTGCTCGTATGCGTGTGATGCGAACATCACCGCGTTCTCTCAACAACTTGGAACACCCAGTTCTCTCAACACATTCGCGTAGCCGAGTCTCAACCACTCGTCCACATGCTTCTGTTCCGATATCCATACGCTTCCTAGCATGCCTCCAGCATTCGCGCTCGCTCCCTCTGTGGTCCCTCTGCGACGTGGAACAACCACAAGACGATCGGCCCACATGATGACGTTATGGGGAGGTGTTTCCTCCTCACATGTGTCCATGAGCGTGCGGCACCGCGCAATGAATGTCTTGTACACATCAAGAACAGTCGAAGCGGGCGTATTCGAGAAGCCATGACTGAACTCATGGACAAAGAACTGGAAAGGTACCTTCTTCGATGCGTCGGTGAGAGATGCCATGATGTGATCGAAAGCATGTGGCGGCCCTCTCAAGCCTTGGAGGTGCTTGTGTATCCTGCTGCATCCACCCTTCTCTCCACAGTTGAAGATGACGTAAAAGTTTGGAAGCTTCCGTAACACTTGCAACATAACCTCAAAGTCATCTAGGTCAAGAGCTTCGTGCTGACGCTTGTACGAGTCCAGAGTCAACATGAGCAGTTGCGGCCTGTCGACGCAGAATAGGTTGAGTGCTAGGTCGTGCGTGCCGTTGAGCTGTGTGATGTTGAGTCGCTCGTCTGGACAGAACATGTCGCTGCCAGGACCATATTTTCGTGATTGGTCAAAAGCATGGTTCGCGGCGCCTACGGTGTGAGGTTTGGTTGCTAGTGCTGGGCAGATCCGGAACTCTATCTGGCCAAGGTGTGAGTAAGGACTGGTGTGACTGTTGCCGTTGCTGGACTAGCTTACCGGGTAGCCTTCGTGATCTAAGTTGATAGACTCATTGGGGCCGTAGACAATGACACCTTCAGAGACGAGCTTGTCGAATGATTCGGTGAGCGCTGCTTCTGTGACGTTGTCCATGTTGAGCTGCTGACTGTTGGGTGAGTTGCTGCCCAGGTGGTGAGTCGAGCGCGTGGAGTAACGAGACACAAGGCCTGTGCTCGAAGCTACGGAGTTAGTGCCGTATAGCCGGACTGAGCAGAACACCACAAAGGAAACGGAAAGAGAAGATGAAGTTTATGTAGCATTTGCAGCTAACCCATCCAAAGAAAGACATGCAGCACCAAAAGATGTCGCCAACCAGAAGTGAAAATGCCATCGTCGATTATAAAGTATATGCCCCTTTCCAAGATGCAGTCTCCCAACCGCAGAGATCAAGCAGTGTACATGGATGTGGGCGCAATGCCGGGGTATCGTGGTATCGTATGAAGGAGGTAGAACTATGAGGTCTCAGGCTTGGCGGACAGTGGCCTCTCTACCAGGACATAGTCAGCACTGGTGGTCGATGTAGGAGTCGGTGTCTCTGGTAGCGCACCTGGCATGTTTTGAGACTTTGAGGCAAGGGGGCTGGCGGCCCCTTGTGACCGAGCGGCGTCTTGCTCGCGCTGGGTGTCGTTCTTGGCTGGGGGCGAGTTGCTCTTTGCCTGGTTGAGGCGCTCTTCGGCGGCCTTGAGCCTGGCCTCGAGGGCCTCGAGCTCCTTGGTCTGGGTCGTGACTGCCTGCTTCCTGCGCGCCTGTCAGCGGGCTCCAAGTAGCGGTGAAGAGGGCGGGCCGTACTTCTCCAGGACCGTCTTGTCCAGGGTCGCGAGGCCTTCGTCCAAATTGAACAGGCTGTCGAGCTCCGACATGAAGTTGCGGGCTAGGGTGCTGCAGGCGTGGTCAGTCTCAGACAGGCGGGAGCTATGCTAGCGCCGGGAGAGCTCACGATTGAGGGCGGTTGTTTGGCTTCCAGCCTTGGTCTGGGTCGTCCATGGTGGCCGAGTGTGCAGGGTACGAGGAAGTCATGGTGATGGGATGGGGAGCAGGAGCGGGTTATGCAAGAAGCAGGCGGCGTGGGGAGGCTCGGGGACGGTGGATATATTTATGGGCTGTACAAGAGTAGACAAATATGGGCAAGTGGCTCAGCGGATCAAAGATGTTTCATGCAACTCAGCCAGACCTGGGGTGGAGGGGAGGGAGCATAATATGGCGACCCTGGAATAGAGAGGGAAGGACGATTGCAATGTTAGGAAAAGGGGACGCCTATGCCCCAAGCTAATTTGGGCGTAGATCGGAGGTGGAGCTTGGAGGAGCGAGGGATCAATGATAGTTTGAGCGCCGCTCCCGAGTGCCCGACGAAGAATGGCCGACGATACGGGCACAACGACAACAACAGGACGTTGTAGGTGCAGGTGCAGCAGGATGTAGAGGCATATAGGGCTATAAAGCTGTGCTATCCCAAAGTATCGCAGTACATCAGGGCCCGCTGTCAGGTCTGGTTCTGGCCCCGCGCTCGCGTGAGGCGACGTGAGGCCGGACGCGCCTGATTGGCTCTGGCCGGGGGCGCCCGATGGGGGCTTCAGGCGGCTGGGCTGCGAAACCCCGACGACAATTTGCGACATTGCGACAATCTCCCTCGACACCACCAAGCCCCCGTCCATCTCGCTCAATTTCCCCGCCCGCCGCGCCCATCACGACTCTCGCATGCGATGCCCGTCTGCCCGCCGTAGCAGCCTCTCCGCCCACCGCGCCCGCGCCCGCAGCCGTGGCTCCCCTTCCGCCCCAGGCCCATCGCCCTCGCGCTGCACACGCCTGGGGGATGAATACTAGCGGCTCCGCCTACACCAACCTCGAGTCGCTGCTGCTGTTCCAGTGCCTGCATGCCTACGGCGTCGCCCCGTCTGTCTTCGGGCGCATCTCCGACCTGCTGAAGAAGCACCCCGACGTGGCCGCCCACAAGTACTTCCAGCCCGGCCGCCTCAGCCCCGATGCGCTGCGCAACTTCTACCTCGAGCGTCTGAAGCGGGAGCTCGAGCACGAGCAGGGCGGCGACAGCGATGGCCCGAATGGGGAAGTCACGAACCCGGCCAAGAGAAAGAGGCATAGCCCAAGTCTGCCGACGGTGCAGGAGTCGCTGCAGCACCAGCACCTGATCCCGAAGCTTGTGACGAAACTCTACGCGTCTTATCGATATGAGATCACGGAGCAGATCCGGATAGAGGAGGAGCGATACGAGCGGCTGCAGCGCGACCTCCAGGGCATCGAGCGCGGAGAGTGGGATGACCAGTTGCGCGAGAAAGCAAGCGGCCGGACACCTTCATCGCGAAGCCCTACGCTGCCCAGGAAGTCGCCGCATCTCGCCCCGAAGACGCTGCAGCCGAATGCGAACCCCACGCCTGTCCAGAACGGCGCGCGTGGAGCGCCCGTCATCGCGCCTTCCCCAGATCCATCTCAACAACAGCCGGCATCCGCGCCACCACACCTGAACGGGCACCCTTCGCCAACCCAGCGCAAGAAGCCGCATCCTCCCTCAGATGGGCGACGGACGCCTTCGACACCGCAGCCAAACCCAAGTCAGCCACTTGCACCGTCGCGATTCCAGCAACCGCCGCAACCCCACGCCAACTACAGCTACCCCCAGAACATACAGCCCCAGCCAGGCTCGCACCAAAATGCCGGCCATCCTCCGCAACCGCCGTCACCAGCGCTGGGGTCTCCCGCGCCTCAGTTCCAGCCCCAGCCAGGCCAGAACTACGCGATGAATGGCGCGCCTCAGTACGGCCCACCGGGCTCCCAACCGCCATACCCTCCACACCAGCAGTTTCCCATGCAACAAGCGTCAGGGCCTCATTCACCCGAAGTTCACCATGGACAGCAACAGAGGGCGCATTATCCCCCTCCTGGTCACCAGCCCTACCACCCGCTGCAACCGCAAATGGCCCAGCCACCGCCCCAGGCAGGCTTCATGCTCCCACCGTTCCAAGTTGCGCCGCAAGACCCCTCGCGCGTCCACCATCAAGCCGCCGTGCCGCCGCTCCACCCTCAGGTCTCTACGCCTGCGAGCAACCGGCAGCAGCCCAGAGCAAACATACAAACTCCCGGCACCGGCAGATCAGGCGCGCCTCAGATGCACCCCCTCGTCATCCAGGCGAGACAGTCTTTCTCCACGCCGATGAACGCGCGCTCTCCGCACAGCGCTCTAGCGACCCCAGTGTCAGCCAAGAGTCTTTGGAAACGATCAAGCTTTACCGGGACACCTGGGAGTGCTGCGAGCCCACGCCCCGAAGTACTTCCTCTCGACGACGTACCGCCGCTGATCCGGCCAAAACAGACACCACCAAAAGCGAAGACGCAGCGCAAATCACGGATAAAGGGCAAAGGCAAAGAGGCAGAGCAAGAGTCCACGATAGACGTCGAGACACCACAAAACTCTCAGCACCACGACCAAGAAGACGATTCTTTACTCGAGCCCGAGACTCGGTCCGGACGTTCACGGAGAAAAGCTCCTGCGAAACGAACAAGACCCGGCAGCATAGCCTCCTCCCGAGCAGGTGGCTCTGTGCGGGATCGAAGTCGAAGCCGGTCCATCCTCTCACATACCGACACAGTAGCAGGTGACAACGAGTCGCAAGCTGGTCGTCGCATCAAGTCAGAGCGCGGAAACTCGGTGGACCCCACTGAAGAGGAAGGTTCTGTTGGAACACCGTCACACATGTCCACACGACGCCGTGGAGCAGCGCCGGCCTCATCACTCTCATCACGTCGAAAACGTAATGCCCGTGAGGCCTCTCTCGAAGAGAATGACGATGCGTCCTTCAGCACTCCAGGCCCACCCAAGACCCTGGTCGCGCCACGTAACTTCGCCCGCATGACGGCACCCATGATGTACGATATCAACTCCCACAAACATGCTTCAACATTCAATACCGCCGTGCGCGCGAAGGACGCCGAAGGATACTACGACATCATCAAGCGCCCTACAGATCTTTCTTCCATCAAGAAGGCTATAGCAACAGGCTCAAAGCAAGTTGCCGCAGCCGCAGCCGCGTCGGATAATCCTACAGGGAGCCCCGGCGGTGTCATGGGCGGCGTCGTAGAGTTGCCTGTGACGGCTGACAATGTCCCGCCAAAGGCCATAGTCAACGCTGCGCAACTGGAGAAGGAGCTCATGCGCATGTTTGTCAACGCCGTTATGTTCAACCCAGGAGAAGACGGCGTGGTGAACGATGCGAGAGACATGTTCCAAACGGTGCAAGGCCTAGTCAGTACTTGGAGAGATGTGGAGAGGGATAGCGGACGCGCGGGAAATGAGGGTACACCATCGGTTGAAGAAGAAGACCTGCCCACCGCGAGCAAACGAAGGAAGATATAGTATAATCCTCGGACGGCTATGCATCATTGATCACAGCATGGGAAGGAGTTGGCGGTGATTTGGAGGTTACATCGATACCATGTCACGACACTGCTGCGGCAGGCTATCACTTTTAGAATTGAACATTACCCATCTTGATCGTCTTTATCATCCACGCAGCAGTCAGTAACACCGCCCACGTCTACGCTCCTATCTTGTTGGTAGATTGCCGTCCCTGGTGATATCGAAGTGAGTGCTATCTCAGGCCCGCTTCGGGTGGACCCTTTGCTTGAGCTCTTTTACTTTGAGGTGAGAGACGGTGACCACGGATACTTGCGCCCAGCATATAAACACTGTCAGGTCTCTCTTTTCCCTCATTCTCTCCTACCTTCTCAACTCTCCTCATCTCGCACGCAGACGACCGCCAGCTGCAAGCATCTGTCACTCCATGATGGATTCCTCCAAGACTACCACACCTCCGGCAACGCCGTCGCGCGCCTCGATTGATCCCGCCACCAGTGTCGATTGCTCAACCGTCTCCATGCATCCGCCTACAATGGATAACAGTGATGACTTCATTGAGATCCGGCACATTCCAGATCGCGTCGACATTAACCCGCCACAGTAAGATACATTCAAATCTTTACGCCTTGGCATGCTAACATATCTTTCACAGGATGCTGATGCAAACGCCCATTACCATCGAATGCGGACCGGACCTCGCGACTAAGCTCATCTTTCATCAAGAGATCATCTGCTGCAACAGCAAGCAACTCAGCAATAGATTCGAAAAGGCGAAGCCCCTTATGGCCTATTACAAAAAGGCTGACGAGTTACGAAACGAGTTGGCCAGATACGTATTCCCCGAGGTCGACGCGAAGGAGTTCGAAGATAGAAAGATGGATAGACAGGTATGTCTTGTCAGTATGCCCTGGATGTGGACGCCCGAGCATCAGTGGTTCATTCACCTCATCCAAGGGAAAAGCTGAACATAATCGAGCCTACATCAACACTACGTCTTCGCATTCGCCTAGGATTTCTCTAGTAGGCTGTAGGCCTGTTCAGACTCTTCCTTGCATGAGGTACGCTTTTGATGTTCTACAGCTAACACTTCACAGGCTATACCATTGATCAGGACAGCATCCGAGAACTACCCTCTGATCGGATATGCCAGTCTTGTCAAGAAAACCATCATGGAAGCAGTAGCAGCCGAGATGATCGCCAAGAACAACAGGAAAACGGCACAAAATCCTGCAGCCGATTTGAGTCTGGCAGGCCGTCTGGATCTCCTCAAGCCTCACGCCGTACACACTGTAGCCGCGAAGCTCTTTACCTACGTCCATCGCATCAACAAGGCCGAGATCCGCAAGGCTGAGGAGGACATCCTGAAGGCTACCGCTCAGCACCGCATCATACTTCCGGGTGTTGACGAATCAACAGTTCGCGCGCTCATGCAGTGGATCTACCAAGGTCCGCAGCCGTTCGAAGGGTCGGAACAGACCTACGCCGTCATGAAACTCGCCGAGAGGCTCGGTGTTGATGTTCTTGCCACCAAGTGTTGCGACGCGTTGTTCAAAGCCACTAACGCGAGCATCGAGTGCGCCGATGCAGACGGTGTTTCCTTCCAAACACTCATAGGATATGGCACGGAACCCGCCGCTGACGACATTGTGAAGGTCGCCTTCCAACACGCCATGAAGGACGGGACTGCCCCCAAGGAGCTCAAGAGCCTTATCATTGACGCCCTTGCCGGATATCTTGACACAGAACTATGGCAGCACGTCAAGGGCCAGATCAACCATGGGACCGCACTGCAAATCATTGAATCAATGATCAGCTTGCGACCGCTTGTCAAGACCGAGATGGACGGGCAAGACAGCATCAAGTCCGAGAGCCAGGAAGCCTCTAGCGCATCCACTCCTGAGGACATGCAAGTCGACGAGGACAAGAAGCCCATTCACGTCAAAGAGCAGAACGAAAACCAAGTTTGAGGACGCCATCCGTGCGCTGACGCGAAGTCAACGAAGCCCTCAGACTCCACAGGCTTCCAGGAAGTAGGGAAGGTAACACGCTGGGAGCGATGGGGAAAAGTACAGTCTGGAGGAATCTACGGATCGTAGATCCCTCATACATACCAGCGATTGCTTTCTGCCTTTCATTTCTTGCTTTCTACCCATATTCCAAAGAGGAGATGGGGAGTATTACTAGCATATTATTCTTCTGACTTTTTTGTCCAATCAGTGGTTGCACATGTGACCCTTCGGCTCGTAGTGGTGGAGGGTTTTGGTGTGTTATACGTCATTTTATGACCTTGCGGATGAAGGTGAGTGGACTCTGGGGACGCTTGTTTAGGGGCATGTGTCCTGGGTCTCTACGCTCATACCATGATCACCCCAAATCGCGTACGGTATCACGTCGGCAGGGCGAAGGTGACACCGCGCATTAATTCGTATGGGGAAGGGTCTTCGATCCAGCAGCCGCCCGCGATTGTTGATGCCTTCGTATAATCGATGCGGAGTCCTCAGTGGCGAAGCAACCTTGGATTGCTTTCGTGCGACGGTTTGAGCGAGTCATTTCCCGCTGACCTGGTTTAGTGACGGGAGCGTTCAGCGGGGAAGGGGGGACTCGACAGCCATAGCGGCTGCCGCGGGTGTGGTGTGCGGGTTGCACTATGATGTAACTTCAAAAGAGAGCATGCCGTTGACTGGACACTTTCATGAAACGGTGGCATACTACTGCGGAGTTTCCCATGATTAGGGCTCGCCCCCCTGCATCACGTCATATCTCCACGATATTCGACGATGTTTCCTGATCCTAGGGTATACGATGCTGAGGCTAGGAACAGTGGCGTTATTGTCGATACTTTGTGGGAGCACAGATGTACCAATCATCTCTGCCAGAAAGTCCATAGCACTGTGAACCCCACACACGGCTCGTACGACTCATTTCATGTCTAAGCTTTGCTACTGTAGCCTAAATCGCTGAGGGTATGGCGTTTTGTTATAGCGTACGTTGCTTCATCGCCCAGTGGAAGGCTCATCGTAGTCTACCGACGGCATCGGAATAGTATCGATCGTGAATATCGCTGCTCGATCGAACAAGATCGCGATAATTATCGATATAGTTCGATCAGAAAATTGCGTCGGGATCAAGAAATGCGTCTAACAGTTCCTTTTAGGTAGATACTCCGCTTCATGTGCACTCTTCCGGCCGAGTTGAGCAATATTGATCGGCCCGCCGGGGTAGTGACAAGCTGCCGCAGTCTCTACCCGTGACTTATACCACGTGCGAGGCGGTATCATGCCTACAATGAGATGCAGTATGCCGATGTCATGAGCGGGACATCGCAGAGGACAGACTTCCGTGGTCTTCGTCGCTTCGTGTTGCTTGACGCGTCGCATAATTTTCCTACCCCTTGACAGCTTCCCCAAATCAGAGCTTTCCCGATCTCCCCAACGACCTTTAGTGGCGTAATTGTAGTAGGTTCAGCCCGTCTCAGTCGTGCTAGTGAAAAGTCGCAAGAGGCAATGTGTTTGGCGCAAATGCTATTTCCCCAGGAAAACCCTTCTGTCGTGCGACTTGAGCCAAATAGCCTACGTAGCTGCCGCCGGCTTGCTACATGACACAACGTCACACATCCAACGGAAGCGGGATATCCAGCGCAAAACACCGTCGTTGCGTGTACAAGAACTAGCAGGAACATTATTTTGGAGAAGATCTGGAGAGCTTTCCAGAGGCTAGAGCTGGGGATGTTACCGCTTTCGTTGACTGTCTTTTCTCTAACGCTAGCCTGCGATACGAAGTCTTTTCCTTGATATCCCTGTCCTACAAAGGAGAGATCTGGTCTTGAAAAGGCGGCTTGTCATCCGCAATCGTGGGATGCATCAGCAATCATGTTCCAATTCTCAGAACTTCTACAACTACCCCAAATCTTCCGCAAAGGCGAAGCACGATCAAGTCGACATCGGCAAGAACAAGATGACGCCGTCGAACTGTCTGACATGTCCAACATAACACCCATACGATCAGCAGAAGTCTCTCCACGCTCCTCATTGGACTCAACGCGCTCGGCATCTTCTTCATCATCTTCTTCCAGCACTTTGTCAGCAGTTTCAAGAACATCAATCTCACCGAAACGGCGATCATCGCGTCTTCCGACTCTTTCTTCGCCATACTTATACGAGACGCCGGTCTCTTTCTCTGGGCCACGGGGGTGCTCGCACGGAATGTACCGCTAGAAACGTGTGAGCAGCGCTCATGCTTTAGAAGATGCCGGTAATCCTAAGTCTGGCACACCTAACGGTTGACGATATCAGCCTCAGCATATCCGGGACGAGGAAATGACCTGACGTATCCTTGGAGAAGATGACATCCCCACTGACCATCCGGCCTTAATGAGAAGACCAAAAGTTATCATCGGGGAAGGTCGGTGGAAGCTGTGTCTGTCGTGGATAGTTAGGTCTCTGAATGCGATGTTACGGCTTGGATATAGAATTGGGCTGGAGTTGGATTCGGTCAGACTTGTGAATATGTGGCGGTTGAGTGTACTGTGAAAAAGTCTTTCGTTTCGTACATAATACCAGATTACAAACCTAATCTTCAATTATTTCGTTACACTAAAGTCTGTACAATTATCAAACGAGGAGGACAAAAGAAGTTTGGGAAATACGTTCAGTTCAGGTGGTAGATGATTTCAGTGGTTCCAGGGTGCTTGTATGGATACGTCATGCGCTAGCGCTAACCGAGTCCGGGCTAATGCGGAAGTCTTCCGTTTCCATCCGCCTTCACACCAGCTTTTCATCTCAGGAACTCCACTTCGTCAAACATCGTGTAGTCACATACTCTGAGATCGCCCCGATGGACGAGCAATATTGCGCAACTTTATTGACGCTCTCCGTGCAGCTATCTGCATCGCTCTCCGATGTGTCCGGAGCGACCTGGGCCGCAATCCAGTTCATGTACCCAAACAGCGACATCGTACTCTCGACTGATAACGCAAGTTCATTGGGACTATATACTTCGTTGACGTCGGAATTGGAGGATGGAGATCGGTTCATCTCACCCGGCAGTTAGACGAGAGCCAGCGTGGCTGCCGTCGTCTAACATGTCGCCCGGGCGCCATCTCCGGTGAGCTGTGGTGGACCCTCATCTGCTATAGACATCAACTCCTCCTTGTCTGAGTGAGCGTATTCGCCAACATCCCAGTGCTCAGTTTGGAAGTGGGCGAGGAATACCACACCATGACCTTCAATGCTCACCTTGCAGACAGGGCAAAACCTGAGGCCTAGGTTCTGAACAGCGAGGCTCCACACTCTTGGGATATTCCGGCGAATATGCTCTCTCAGCGCCTTTTCGATATGTAATTCCACGAGACCACGGAAACGAGAATATTCCCTTTCCCACACAGCGCCCAAGGCTAAGAGCAACGTCCAGTTCGCAGCACTCGGCCCCAGCGCTCTAAGAACGGTCGTCATGTCCTTGTACAGTTGCGTGGTGTGGTATTCCAATGATTCCTCTGGTGTTTGCCGACATATGAGCTGTATTGACACAATTTGAGCCATCAGGATTTCGAGATGCTCCAGTCGCAATGGCAAGTCTTCCACGCACCGAGAACGGACGGTAACAGCGGCACTGGTCTTGGTTGCGAATACCACCGTCGGACAACATGGCGGTATAGTCACAGCCTGGCCGGCACGCTGAACGAAGGCAATACCGTTTTCCAACTTATCGCATGCACTTGTGTAATTTGGCGCGACATCTCCGGCAAGATCCATGAGATACTTGTTCAGCGTCGTCAGATTATGTGGCGTAGGCGGATACACGATGTACACGCGCACACCGGTAATAACGTGTATGGTACTGGTGCTCATCAGGGCTGACGCCTCCAAGGGAAGAAGAGCACCACAGGACATGATTGAAGTGGTGTCGATGGATGACCGGGTGAGCGTACTCGAAGCCTCGTTCTCGACCTGGAAGTGCCTGAGACAACGGTCTATTGCAGGCGATCGGAAGGAGAGCGTCGTTGCGTATGCGGCATATTGTTGATCGTCCAGGTATTCCACAAGCGTTCGAGCTATACCCTCCCGACTTGCGTCTTCTTCTAAGAAACGGAGAGAAAGAGGAGGGGGTCTAGGCGGATACAATTGCGCTTCGTCGACCCACGACTGGTGCTTCTCCAAGATCTTTCTCAGTGAGCGCGGGTGTGGCCAACCAGCGCCTGTTTTGTACAGTGTCAATTCCGGAATGTCAGTGACTTTGGAGGCACCATAAACAGTAGCAGAACTCTGGACAGCGTTGCCATTCTCAACACTGAGGAGACTGATACGGCCAGGGATTATGAGATCTGCGAACTCTGCTGCACGAGCAGCTGGACATGACTGAAGTTCGCGGATGACAGGATCGAGAGTCCACAGGTGAAGGGTGGTCGATGTCGCCTTGGAATTACCTGACATCATTGGTATTGCGATTGTTGCGACTGCGAGGGCTGGAATTGTGTGGGCGCAAAGAGAAAGAATAGCTGGTGTGGACGTAGAGAGAAAGAATTGCTGGGGTGGAGCATACGAGAGTGTCAACGCCTGTACGAAAGAAAAGCTTACACTAGCATAGATGGGAGTGCGCCAACCGTTGAAGAGTGAAAGTACTCCAGGCTTCTTGCTCCAGCCGTGATCGATTCATGGATAGAGGGAGTATGTCCGTTGCAGCGGAGGCGTTAGCCTAGTTTGAGCTTAGTCCAAGAAATGCCCGCGGACACACCATACCGGGCTATTTGATTCACCGACACAGATGATTATACGCAACGACCTCTGTGGATTATGGACGGATCAGCAATTTATTCCCGCGGTAGGCGCTGTCGACTTCCGCTGAGCCGCGTGGAGCGGAAGAGGAATGGGATCGTTTGACGATACATATACCTCCTGACCATTTCCGTTCCGTAACGAAAGTTCTCTCAGTATATTTCCCGCACCAAGCCAATCAAAGCTGAATTCGTGACTTTCGACTTCGCGTTTCTGACCCCTTAGTGCCACGTCGGACATGTCAGCCTCAAAGCGTGACAGTGAAAAGGCCCACAGCAGCAATGTCACATACGATCCAGTACCCGAGGATCCTAATATCGTCGACTTTGAAGAACCAGCGGACCCAGAAAATCCCATGAACTGGTCCCCTGGGAAGAAAACAACGCAGATAACCATCATCACGTCCATGACCCTGCTCTCGTAAGTGACGTACTACGCACTGACCCAGCATCCTAATATCTTCTAGACCTATAGGCTCCACCATCAACGCCGCCGCCACTCTGGAAATTCTCAAATATTTCAATTCCACAAACGAGACCGTCGGCACCTTGGTAACCACCATCTTCCTTCTCGGATACACATTTGGACCACTAGTCATCGCGCCACTGTCAGAACTATACGGCCGGGCTATCTTGTACAAGATATGCATGTTCTTCTTCGTCGTCTTTAACGTGGCATGCGCAGTGTCTGATAGCTTGGCCTCTTTGGTCGCATATCGTTTCCTGGCGGGCGTCATGGGCTCGTGCCCCGTTACACTCGGTACTGGGTCTATCGCCGATATGGTGGCAACGGAGAAGCGTGCTGGGGCTATGGGAGCGTATATCATCGGTGCTGTCTTGGGGCCAGCCATTGGTCCCGTCATTGGTGGTTATCTTGCATCAGTGGCGGGTTGGCGCTGGACCTTTTGGATCATGGCCATCGCATGCGGTGTCATGACCCTGGTGTCTATCTTGTTTGTGCGCGAGTCATACCCTTACGTTCTGCTTGAACGCAAGGCACAGCGTTTGCGAAAGGAGACGGGCAATCTGCGTCTACGGTCAGTATTAGACACTGGAAAGACGCCAAGGAGTTTCTTTGTCTTCTCCATTACCCGTCCCCTGAAGTTTCTCTTATCCGCGATCGTCTTCTTGCTTTCCCTCTACGCCGCTAACGTATACAGCTATCTCTATCTCTGCTTCACTACTTTTGAGATCGTCTTCTACGGCCAGTACGGTTTCTCAAGCGGCGAGGCTGGCCTGGCAACTCTGGGCATAGGCATCGGCTCGGTGCTGGGATGTGTCATATGTGGCGTGGCTGCGAATGCCGTCTCCAAGCACTTGACCGAGAAGCACGGTGGTGATCCAAAGCCAGAGTACCGACTACCACCCATGATACTTGGTGGCTTGTGCACGCCGATTGGCTTGTTCTGGTACGGGTGGTCTGCGCAGGCTAGAGTGCACTGGAGTGTGCCTATCGTTGGCACGGTCTTCATTGGCATGGGTATGGTCTTCACCTATGTAAGACTTCCCTCTGGCATGTCGGTGACTTTTCCCGAATTAGTTGATTAACAACAAGTAGATGCCGAGCGCAATGTACCTCGTCGACGCATACACTGTTCATGCTGCGTCTGTAACAGCTGCAAGCACAATCTTCCGTTGTCTTCTCGGCGCCCTTCTTCCGCTTGCTGGCCCTGCCATCTATGATACACTAGGCCTGGGCTGGGGTAACTCATTTCTCGGTTTCAGTTCCATTGCCTTCTTCCCGGTACCATTCATCTTGTATCTTTACGGGAAGCGACTGCGAAACGCCAAGCTTTCCAGGGTGGAAATTTGACAGACTTTTGCAAGCTCCTGCTGGAGTGTAGCGGGTGACGATATCTGGTTGATGGAAGTTTGAAACGCAGGTGGATACCTCAGCTCTATATTTGTTGATACGATGGGTTTTTGAACCTGATGATTGAATCCCTGTCACGATACGAATGTCCGTTGGTGTTGCTTTTAATCGGGAATACCGAAATATCCTCAAGATTACCCGTGATGACGCTCATAAACTGGAGCACGACCTCCATGACAGGGCAGACTGCGGAGTCAGTATCATTAGAAATAATAATGCTATCGACCCGTCGCAAAAGCCAAACTTCTCCCGGCTCCGTGCCACATAAATTGACCTTAGCAGTCACATCCCGGGCGGGTGCATTCTGGTGTTTCGGCTGTCTATCCGTAGCCGGTTCCACAATCAGCTATCCGCGCTAAGGCACCAAGCAACCGTGATTTCCTGTTCTGCGCGTCTTAGCTGCATCAAGACTGCACGCCAACAGGCTTAACGCGTCCCAACCAATGGCACGCTCAGACGATCGCCCGCAGCACGGGCGCACGTCTCCACCAGCACCCACGGCGCCTGTCCTCTATCACTGTCATGATGGGCCTCGTTGCCGTTTGTGCCCTGCTACTGGCGCCGCTTAGGGAAGGCGGGATGCATTTGCGGCAAGCGGGCATGATGGAGATTGGAAGGAGCGATAGCTTGGTTCGCTGGTTTGTTTGTCGAGACGCGAGAAGTTGTTCGTCTTGTTTCTTCTCAGCTATTTCACTCTCGTTGTCGTCGCTGGTCTTTGCCTTTACGCCCGTTTGCGCTTCCGTTTCTGCGCTGTACAGTCGTTCGTTCGTTCCTAGTCGACGCCACTGCCGTTCACTGTGCACTTGTGGCGAGCTAGTGCGTTTGCCTGATATTTGCTTGCAGCTATCGCGACACTTTTTCTCTTGCAACCGCGCCACATCACAAGCGAACCACTTCGTCGATACACTGCAAGATGGTCCAATTGGTATCGCTCAGCCTGTTGGCGGGCTTGAGCGCTGTCGCGTCGGCTATCCCTACCATTGAAGTCAAGGGCTCCAAGTTCTTCACCAGCGAGGGCAACCAATTCTACGTCAAGGGTATGTCTGACGATAAGACTCAATGAGGACGCACACTGACACTCACGTCCAGGTATCGCGTACCAACTCGTTCCCGACGACCCACTCATCGATGCGACGCAATGCGGTCTCGACTCTGCGCTCATGAAGACCATCGGAGCCAACTCGATCCGTGTCTACCACGTCGACCCTGACTCCGACCACACCGAATGCATGAAGACATTTGCAGATGCTGGAATCTACATCTGGGTCGACCTTGACACCTTCGATACTCAGGTCGAGCAGAACACTCCTCGCTGGGAGACCGACCAGCGTGATGCTTTCGCCAAGGTCATGGATGAATTCCACCAGTACGACAACACTGCTGGGTTCTTCATTGGCAACGAGGCCATCACGACCGCAAACGGCTCCGTCACCTCACCCTACATCAAGGCCGCCGCCCGCGACATGAAGGCCTACCGCGACGAGAAGGGCTACCGCAGCATACCAATAGGATACTCTGCTGCCGATATCGCCAGTCTCCGCCCTATGCTGCAGAACTACCTCGCTTGCGGCGACAATGCGTCTGAGCGTCTCGACTTCTTCAGTCTCAACGCCTACTCTTGGTGCGGGCAGAGCTCCTACCAACAGTCTGGCTACGATCAGCTTGAGAAGAACTCTGAGGATCTGCACATCCCTATCTTCATGTCGGAGACTGGCTGCAACACAGCAAGGCCACGCGATTTCAAGGACCAAGAGGCCCTTTTTGGAGAGATGGCCGACGTCTGGTCTGGCAGCATTATCTACGAATGGATCGAGGAGATGAACGACTACGGTCTCATTAGCTATGGTCCCAAGGTTGACCCTGCTCAGGCACCGGATGGTTTCCCTCGCTCAGGTATGTCGTGCACCCTACACCTTCCAGACAACTTGACTAATCAAACCCAGGAAAACCTACCCCAGTGGAACCCGATTTCCCCAACCTCTCTGCTGTGTGGGCTACATTGAACCCAACCGGTGTGAAGGCGGCGGACTACAACCCCACAAACTCGCCTGTTGTCTGCCCCGACTTCACCACCTCGGTCTGGGAAGTCAACCCCACGTCGCCCCTTCCCACACTGGGCCAGAAGCACGACTTCAACGGTACGCCTACATCTGGCAGCTTCAGCGCAACGGCGACTGGAGGCTCTGGCGCAGAGGAGTCCGGCTCTTCAGGAACCGGATCCGACAGTGCGGAGACATCTGCGCCCCCTTCCACTGGTGCTGCGACGGATGCCCTGGGCAAAGAGCTCAAGGGAATGGGTGCGCTGCTTGCGGGTGTTATGGCCGTTTTCGCTTGGCTCTGAGTGCTTTTCACGTCGTGTTTTTGGAGCATCACCACCATGTCACGCGTCTCCGACCTTGATGGATTTTTATGAAGACTTCACGGAAGACTATGTTTAATGATTCGAGTATATATTTGGACGAGAAAATTGTTGGTCCAGCTTTGCATGTAGGGTTAGGACAGTAGAGTATCAAGAGAAGCTAACACATGTTATACTCATACAAATCAATGACGGCACGACCGATCGACACATGTTCTTCATACACACTATACGTGAGCATTAAATTTTACGGCCTAACGGAGGGAGACTTAACGATGGGCCATCAATTTCCTCACTATCACATCAAGGCATGGCAAGAATGGGAGATTGTAATCAGAAGAGTCATGGAGCAAGGTTCGCATTGAAGGACTGGGCGCCAATTAAGTACAACCCGATCGCCAGCACAGGGCTTTCCCCCATACATAGTATGGATATCTTTCCCTCATAAGCGCGTAGCATTGATCATATCCCTCAACACGTCCCCATCCAGACATAGCATGGTTATATCTTTGAGTCGTTGTCAAATGGTCTCATATTTCCTTTTCCTTTTTACTCCTACGCCGCCGGCACATGCCAGGTTGTCAAAGACAGGGTATGTAAGAGAAGCATCGACGAAACGGGTCAAGACATCTACCACTGGGTAGTGGTAGCGGGGGCAGCGGTCTCGGCACCCCAGCCTTCGTTGCCAGTCTGAGCATCGCCAGACGCAGCCCAGTCGGCAGTGTCAGCGTCCCAGCTGGTGCCAGGGGCAGCGGCAGCCTGGGCGGTGAAAGCACCAGCAGATGCGCCGGAGACCTCCCACTCGCTGGTGAAGCCGTCAGCGACGGGGCCAGCACCGACCTCGTCGGCACCGGGGACCTTGGCCTCCTCGACGCCAGCGCTGTCCTTGTTCTCCTCAGCCTCGGGGTCGCGGTAGAAGTACAAGTCAGTCATGACGTCCCACTCAGTCTCGCGGTTGGCGAGGGTACCGCGGAGGCGGAGGACCTCACGGGCAAGCATCCACCAGATCAGACCGATGGCGTGGCGTCCCTTGTTGTTGGTGGGGATGGCGACATCGACGTACTCGGTGGGGGAGTCTCCGTCACAGAGGGCCTGTTCTATGTTAGTCTCCTGACCCTTCCCCATGTTCTGAACTGGATGCTTACAATGACGGGGATGTTGACGTAGGAAGCCTCCTTGATGGCCTGCGCGTCGGTGCGGGGGTCGGTGACGATGACCAGGCGGGGCTCACGGAACGAACGGGTGATGTAGTTGGTGAAGTTACCGGGGGTGAAGCGACCGGCGATGGCAGTGGCACCAGTGTGGGAAGCGAACTTCAGGACGGCACGCTGTCCGTAGGGACGGGCAGAGATGACACAGACTATTCACTCAGTGTCAGCCAAAGTCCGCGAGTGCCAATATTCGCATCTTTCAAGATTATACATCTCGAATTGCGCGAGTGAACGTACTGTCGGCCGGGTTGTCAATGGCGACAATGATGCGCGCAGCGAGGACAATCTTCTCCCAGGTCTTGCCAATGTTCAGGACGTTGACACCGTCGGGCCTGGTCTTCCACAGGTAAGGCTCCATGTGCACCTGGAGGTTCTTGGAACCGAGGTGGCACTGAGCAGCGAGGAGCATCTCAATGTCCTGCTGGGTGGGGTTGAAGATGGCGGGGAGGTTGGAAGGAGCCATTTTGACGGTTTGGCGCTGTACGAGCTGGTCGGTATACAGGAGTTGTCGGGTTGCGTGCGAGAGACTGAGTCGACGAACTTTCGTGTTCGCGATATTCGCATCGTGGTGGGAGCGCCTAGCCGCAAGCGGACTGGCGCAGTGACGCGCCGGCATCGGCAAAACCAGTCACCGGCCATGGATCCGCAAAAGATTCGAGGGTGGTGGCAGCGAGAGTGCAGCCAGCAATGCCGCCGCGAATACCTGCCCTGTCGTGCCTGCGGGCGCCGACGTGTATGTATAGGCTGCCATCGATAACACGCTTGTACTGACATTCCCCAGCTTTCCCGACCACCAATCAACTCACCCTCCCCATCCGAACTTTCTCCTCCACATCGCACCTATACGCCGAGTCAGCCGAAAGACAGAAGAAGCGCCTCGCGAACGATCCCTATATCGTCGCTCAGCGGAATAGGAAGAAGGCTGCCAATCTCACGCGCCGCGCCGAGCTCGAGCAAGGCCGTGTAGCGAGCCTCGGAGACCCAGTCCGCGGTGTTGCAACACCATTCGTAGAGTCGTTCGACACGGGAAAGCCAATTACGTACGAAGAGGGCAAGAAGATACCCAAAGACCGGAAACACCTCAACTATGCCTTCGAGCCAGAGACCGTTAGGCAACAATTGGACAGGAGCAAAGACTTGGCTGTTCCGCTGGGTATAATCCCAGAGGAGACCGTGGCCCCCACAACGAAATGGTCCAACTCCATATTCGGCAAGACACAGGCAATTCAATTGTCGGCCGAAGAGATCGAGGAGCAAAGCAAGAAGGATCATGCTCGAGCTGCTGAGGCCATCGCCCGCATCACCGCTCTCGAAAACGGATCGAGCAAGGACCGCATGCGCGTGAACATCACACGCTGTGTAGAGACATTCGGGCGTCACAACACCGATAGGATATTCCCACCCAAGGCGCCATCATTGAGCCGCTCAGGTGCCGAAGAAGTCCGCGCCGTGCGCCCAGAAACCAACGTCGCTGCGACTGCAAAGCGCGTCGGGCCTGACACTGGGTCGTCCGAAGTCCAGATTGCCATCTTGACAGCGAAGATCAAGACCCTGGCCGATTTCTTACAAGCCCGAGGAAAGGGCGACAAGCACAACAAGCGGAACCTGCAACTACTGGTGCACAGGAGGCAGAAGTTGCTACAATACCTCAGACGGAAGGAGAGGGGTGGTCCCAGGTGGCAGCATTGTATCGAGACTCTTGGGCTGACCGAGGGTACCTGGAGAGGCGAGATATCGTTGTGAGAGCAAATGAATAGCCTTTTCATCGCCCTTCCATCTGATACTCTTCACATTTGCATCGATGGATTGTAGATAAATGCAACTGCTCATTATGAGTATTCACGCACATGTAAATTATAAGTTGTCGAAGCACCCTTGTAAGTTTACTGCTAAACGAGGTGGATCAATCCATGCCCATGCCCTCCGTATCGCCTTCCCACCTTCCCATCTCAGTAAAGTCTAATCTCGCATCACCTCCCCCAGCTCTTGCGACTATGAAGGGCGCAATCACGTGAAGGGCGTAAATTTAGGCGTCCACCAACTCTATACAATATTCCGACCGTGAGGCTACAACATTACCAACAAATACATCGCCGCAGGCATCACACTCTCGAAAACCACACCCTTCCCTGTAATTCCGACAGGTTTCCATCGCTCCAAACAACCACAACAATGTCATCCCCACCACCAAACCCTCCACCCCAACCAAACCCCTGGTCCAGCCAACGCCTCCACTACCGCGCAATCCGCGCCTGCGACATAAACGTCTTCCACGCCTTCAGCGCCGACCACACCGGCTACGCAAACAGCAATTTCGACAACATCAAGCTGCCCGGCCCTGCCGACTCTGAAAAATTTATGAAAGGCGTCCAAAACGACTGCCTCTTGGCCGCCATCATCTGGCTACCCCACTCGCCAGAAACGACTGCTCTAAGTGACGAAGACCGCGAAAAGGCGTTTGCGACAAGGAGGAAAAATGGGGAGGTAGTGGACGAGGAATATGGAACGGCTGTAGGCGAAATCCATTTAGATATGTTACCGCCGCATAAACACCACCACCGCAATACGGAGATTGGGCTTGATATCTTACCCATGTATCAGGGGAGGGGGTATGGGACTGAGGCTATTCGGTGGGCGCTTGATTATGCGTTTAGGCGGGCGGGGTTACATAGGGTTAAGGTTAGGGGGTTTAGCTGGAATGAGGGTGCGCTGAGGTTGTATGAGAGGTTGGGGTTTGTGGTTGAGGGGAGGGAGAGGGAGAGTGTGTGGTTTGAGGGGGGGTGGTGGGATGTTGTTACGTTGGGGATGTTGGTGGGGGAGTGGAGGAAACTCGTGAGTTAGTTGAAAGAATTCAGATATTACTCTGCTGCAATGACACGTGTTTTGCGTTGATAGTGATGACGGAATTGAGCAACAGGAAACTACGTCTCTCACGTGCTCTGCTCGCGAATCAAGGCATACCGTACTGTAAGCCCCCACCTTCCACATCCCTAATAACCATCGTCGCGTTATTCGCCCTTTTCTCCGCCGCATCATAAAGCGCCTGTATATCCTCCCTCCACATAGTCTCATTCATCCTCACAACCTTCCTATCATAAGTCATCATCCCATTAACCTCCCCCTCCACATCCGTAGTCTGCGTCCAGACGCCGCCCGAGCAAGCAAAAAGATCAATCTGCTCACGCAACTGATTAAGCAAATCGTGACAGCGGTAGTTCCACCAGTTCGTTCCGTTGGTAAGTTCGTACGCGGTCTGCTTCTCTACGTCTTTGAACCAGGCGTGCGCGTAGTTGTCTTCGGGGAGCTGTGTGCCGATGCCGCCGAACTCGCCTTGCAGACCGATGCGCGAACTGTCGTAGGCGGAATCGTAGTTGTTGCCTTGGCGGGACCAGAATGGCGTTCCGCATTGGGGGGTGGAGTAGTGGTGGTTGTCGTCGAAGTCGCCAGCTGTGTGGTCGGTCCAACCACTTACTGCATTGACTAGGCGAGTGGGATCGATCTTTCTTACCATTTCTGTCAATGGGAATTCGGGCCATGGAGCCGAGGTATCTTGGCCCCATTCTTCGTTGTAGATTGTCCAAGCAAAGATACTGGGGTATGATTTGAGCTGCTCCACCATCAAAGCCAACTGTCGGTCAAACTCGTCTTGCGCATCTTGGCCTGCTAATCGCTTACTACCACAGCCGTCCGGTAGGTCTGGTCGCAGAGAAGGCATGTCTTGAATAACTAACATCCCCATCTCATCGCAAGCTCTGTAGAACAAGGCTGGTTCCACTTTGATGTGCTTGCGTACCATGTTGTAACCAACATTCTTCAGCACCTTGAGATCGTACACCATGGCTTCGACACTTGGAGGTGTGTAGATTCCGTCTGGCCAGTACCCTTGATCTAGAGTACCGAAGGGGAAAACGAACTTCCCGTTCAGAAGTGGGCGCTGTATGCCGTTGATGGTACCGCGGGAAACAGTCCTGAATCCGGTGTAGCTTTGGATGGTGTCACTGGCCATTTTTATGGTTATATTGTACAGGGTGGGACTATCGGGAGTCCATAGTTCTGGTGATGGGACGTTGAAGGTGAATGCGGATCCGCTGGTACCTTTGGCTGTGGCCTTGGCGTCAGTTGAGCCCAGTTCATGGACCGTGATCTCGTATGGGATGTTGGTTAAGTTGGTGCTGCTGTGGACAGTCACAGTCACTTCTATAAGTCAGCGATGACTATCGGAGAGCAAAGTTCATATTTACCAGTCCCATCCATATCCGCTGTTAAGTCCAGCTTCGAAATATGCTCTTTCGGTATCGACTCAAGCCACACGGTCTGCCAGATACCACTGCATGGTGTGTACCATATCATGCCCTCTCGGTTCAATGTTTGCTTCCCGATCGGTATTTGGACCATATCCACATCCGTCGGATCGAAGGTGTATACCAGCCTGTGATGACATTAGCTTTGCCTCCAATTCTCGGTTTACGATACTCACAGCTCATTCGTCCCATTTGCGCTCAGGTACTGCGTCACGTCTACACTGAACTCAAAGTACCCACCTCTGTGGAAACCAGCATTCTTGCCGTTCACAAAGATAGTGGCCTCGTAGTCAACAGCGCCAAAGTTCAAGATGACGTTGTTGCCGCTAGGCCATGATGACGGTACTGCGAATGATGTCTGGTACCAACTCCACATGCGACCCTTTCCTGTCACACCTTGGCTGCATCAGTAACCAGTCTAGTCTGAAGTCTAGGTTGACTCACCCGAGAGAGCACTCTCAAGGCAGAAGGGAACTAGGACCGGGTTTTCCAGTGTCTGTCCGAAAGGTGGTGATGCGTCCGAACCATTTGTAGTATTTCTGTATCCCCATACACCATTGAGGTTCTTCCAGTCTGTTCGCTGAAGGCGTGGTCGTGGATACTCTGGCCATGGATTGGTCCCCACTGTGTCTGTCCATTCCGTCTTGAGTGGAGTATATCCAACCTTGTAGTCTGTCCGATTGCTTTGCCGTGGAAGGATTGTATTGACAGTGGCAGCAACAGCTGACCACGTCAACAACCCTGTAACAAGCCCAAAGCTGAGCTGCATGATGAAGAATTCGTCCGGCAGGTGCGCATCCAAGATGCGGTAAGGAACCGTTGAGCAGCGGAGGACGACGGCGACTTTTAAGCCATGGGTGGGCTCATGACAGCATGGTTCAATGGTACCTGTGACGGCTCTGCAGCTGCATATTGGTATTCTTAGTTCTGGGAATAGCGGCGGGATGATCCTGGTGGCTGCACACCGTCGACGATCATGCTACTACTGAGGTAGCTCGGCGCATGTTTGGACAGGCCAGAGTAGTCGCGTGGCCGGGCCGGCTGATCTGATGCATGGCGTTCAGTATGCGTTTGCAGAGCATCCGGTTACTGCATAAGCCTGGCGCCTTGGAAACGACGAGGCTGACGGTAGAAGTCGAAGAGGTGGTTGTACGTCAACGCCGTGGATGCGTGTCTTACGCTTACCTACCTGCAGAGTGTCAGATGCATTGACGTAGTAGAACGAGTCTGATCAGCTGCGATCAGCGTCTTGGCTACAGGGCCGGTGGATTCCCCGCACCATACGGATCAAATGGGGCCGGATTCTAGGTTCGGACCAGCGAACAATAACCCGAAGGTGGCATGTATACATTGCAGACAACAGTACGTTATAAAGCATGAGTGCAAGAACATCGGCATATGTTTTGTGGTAGTTAGGAAGTGACACCGTCGATGCTAGGCCTGCGCAATGGACATGAAATTGTTGGCGATAGTCTGACAGAGTCGTGCACATGTAGGATGCGGGGATACCCCGCCTCAGCAAATGCGGTTGATGAGATAAGCGTCAGGTTGCGGCGATCTCGTATGCGGCTCAGAGATACACTCAGGAACTAAAAATCTGCAGATGTTCGTTAAGAGTTATTAGGTATATTCGTGCTACGTTGTAGGAAACTTGAACAGTAAACTCGCTGAGCTGTCAGGATCGTACAGGGCACGCGTATGTCTGCGTAGGTGTGGGGCACTTCACATGTGCTGTTGCTCACCACATGCCTGTAACATCGGCATTCTCTAGCCGTATGCATGCCCGCCATTCGCATGATAGCAGCGCTCAGGTCGTTCACCACCTTCCTATTTCTCTTGCGATGTCACCCCGTGCCGTAAGGCTGGTACCGCCACGTGCCACCCAAGACTGCACTGCATACAACCCCGCAATCTATAGCAACCTCGCGGATGTCTGAGTATGCTCAGATGATGAAGATGCGAGAAGAGGTTGAACGCGATGCCTGCTCGAGTCTAACATTATGGGTCTCGATCCCGCAGAGTCTCATGGCATCAGCATGAACGGCTTGCTCCACGACTTCCCCTTCGCGGCTGATGAAGTCGGTCTAGATGGGCTTGAAGAGCTTGGGAACATTGGCGACATCGGCGAACGTGGTGATGTCGGTGAAGTGGGAGAGCCTGGCGGTATTGGAGCTTCCCTCGGTGATTCATATGCTCTGCCAATTTGGGCTTGCGTGGCTATGGGTTCTAGCGTCTTTATCGAAGCGCTATCATCTTCCTCGATACCGAATAACGTCGTTCGGTCGGAATACGAGTTCAGTATCGAGCTTACACGCGTCGTGCTCGAGCGTATGGTATCTGCGTCGGAGGTACTCGAACTCGTTGAGGTCATTGTTGACATCGTCATTAGTGACGCCCTATCCGAGCCGGAATACGACGATGCCGCTACTCCGATGTCATGCTTATGAGCGCCGCAATGGATGTCGGGTATGGAAGTGTTTTCAAAGAGAATGTCGAAAATCTTATCGCGAACATCGCGCGCCGCTGGACGAAGCATAGGTGCTTTGCTCAACATACTTCTGATGACCTGTAATATGGGAGGAATCGCACGAAACGCGTCGTCGTCATGCTCGAATGAAGCCTTTTCGAGTGTGTTCATCCACGTCTCTACTTTGTCGAGATTGACATGATACGATGAATCCGTTCGAGAGTTCTTGCCGCCAGTATTGGTCCTTTGCTTCGATGTGCGGTGCTTTACGAAATCGTGAGGCTTCTTCTTCAGCATAAATGTGATGATCTCCAGAAAAACACAACCGAGCGAGAACACATCTGCCTTCTCAGTCTCGTGTACTCGCGACCGTTTCTTCGGTGTAGGCTTTGCCTTCGACTTCTTGAATCCAAAGTTGAAACCGGAGAAGTCCGTTGTAGGTGCTTTGGTAAGCTTCTGCCGTTGTGAGTTATTACTGCCGGATGATCCAGACGAGCTCTTGCTAATCATCGAGGCATGTCGACCGTTTGGGATAGTAGGTGAAGGCGCAGGGTCATTGGGGTCGAAAGGTCCTGTACTGATGTGTGTCTCTGGCGCACTGTATACGTAGGCGTCCATTGCGTCGGGCTTCTTGTCTTTTTGAAACGTCTCCAGGCTACCGATGTCGCTAAATGCTATCGCATTCTGCTCGTCAATGAGGATGTTTGACGGTCGAATGGCGGAGTGGCAGAATCCATTCTGATGCAGCGTTGCAATGGCATCTGACAGACAGTGCAGCCAATTAAGTACCAGCCATCTCCGGTCAGGCTTCAAAAGCTTCTGGTATTGAGTCGGGTTGCGGTGGTCGATGAAAGTGCGAAGAGTATGCTGCCCCACAAAGTTGGTGACGATGTAGCCAACACCTTTGGAGGTATACGAAGCCCAAATTGGCGCAAGATGCTCATGCTCGACCATCCTTGCGCTTTCGACATCCATCTTGAAGTCCTCTTCGAATGCATCCGGTGTTTCCGGGTCGCCCAGCGGAAATCGCCTGCGAACGTAGATTTCCCTTGCCTTCTTCGGTAGGTGCATGCGTTGCCAGGCCTGTAAGCTCACTGCCACTGGCAGAGACATCACGTTTTCGACTGGGATTTCCTCGTTGGGCGCATAATCGATGTGTATGCCTTCTCGGAGCTCTCTCAGGAGGAATGTGAATTGTGTGTGGTAGAAGCGAGCATCGGCGTGGTTATCGCGGCGATTCGACAGCGAAAGCTGCTCAATGTCGTCCATTTCCAGAGGTAAATCATCGTCGTCCCACGATCTGTCAACAACCGCGAAGATCCTATCCGCTTCGCCAATCTCGACCAAGACCAGGAACAGTCGTCTTGCTTTCTCCAGAATCCATTCGATGTAGGTGTCGTCGCTCAGATCGCCGAAGCCGACAGGTTGTGTAAGGCGTTCCCTCTCTTTTGGTTGTAGCCTTGAAGTGACGAAGTCATGGTTGACCTTCTCGTTGATTCGCTCCTCGGTCCACCATATTTGCTGGAGAGCGTGCTGCGGGGTGACGAGGCTGTGCCCAGCGTATCCATAGATCAGGGCGTTCAAGGCGACGGTTTGGTCGTTGACGACGTTTGTCAATGTCCTCGCACTCATTGTGCCGGTTGATGGGCTGTGGTGGAGCTCTTATGTCTGCGAGCCCCGCGTGTTAGTACAAGACACGAGTCGTGCGCCGAGTGGTGAGCTGGTGATCATCTCCAGGAAGAAGAAAATCGGATGACGGGGAGAGTGGCTGTGAGGCTTCAGTAAGTATGGAGTAAGACAATGCTGTTGTCAGGCGTCAGCGGGGCCAGAAACATCGGCTGTTGATTGTGGTACACAATTTGATCCGCCTCTCGGAACGCCTCTGGTTGTGGCAAGCGGCATGGCGACGAATACATGGCGTCGGGTCGCCGCTTAGAGGCCAATCACCAGAAGAAGGGCAATAGAAGGCGCATGCTTGAGCGTCGTTGGCATAGGGCGAGGTAGGGCCTTTTGCCTGGAAAGGTCTGCGTGGCCCCGAAAGCGGCCGCCATGTGCAACGTGACCAGGGTGTTTCCAGGCGGAGGGTTGATAAGACATGGTACAGCAAGCGAATTACAGACGCAGGCACCCGGTCTGGATAATTCGCCGAACTTAGAGCCAGCCCACCCTACCTAAATGTTCCTATCTTAACCCTCTACCTTTGCACCCCCCTATAACGCTACAACTACCCTAGAACCCCTAGGTTTTTTTGCGCATATCTTCTTCTCTATACCTAAAATACTAAATTCTACTTATAACACCTTAAAAAAAGCGCGCATTAAGAGCGCTTCTAACTACATAAAGTATTAGAACATTCTCTTTAGCTATATTAACCTATTTTAGTTTAATAGAGTTAGGAAGACCTAAAGATAGAGTATACTTTGTTAAGATAACAAACTATATAACTAGAGATATTATAATAATAAAGTTATATAAGAAAAGTAAGGTAGACTACCTATTCTATTGCTAAAAGAGCTAGAAATCTGTAATAGATTTCTTTAAGATCTTAGTTTTTCTACTAAGTTAATAACCTAGGCTGCAATTGCTAAAGAACTTAATTTTAACGTTACTAAAGAAACTCTACAGCTTTACATAGGCTTAATAGACTATTATAAGTATATTATATATATAAAGAGGTAAGTGTCTTAAAAATTAGGTAAAAGAAAGTAGAAATAGGCTAATTTTATAGTTAAAAAATACCTAAAACCTAAAGACTAGCACTATATACGCTTCTTTAACAAAGTATACTAGTCTAGAGAACTAAAAGAGAAGGTTCGCATTATTAAGAAGTCTAGAGAGCGTTACTGTGCTAACTATATTTAGCATACACTTAATTAAGGTAATAAGAAAGGTTAAGAAAGGTAGTATTTCTAGGCTATAATTAGCTAGAATTTTAAGTTAGATCTCTTCTTTTATACTACTAAAAGCTGTAATAGTAAGATAAGTCTATAGGTGTATTAAGATTAGATTCTAGAGCTAATTATAAAGCTCTAGCTTGCCTAGAGAGACAACTTTGTACTTAAAGAAAATAATAATAGTAGCTATAGTAGTAGTGCTTCTAAGCGTAGAAATATTATCTAGACCTAAAAAAAGTAGTATAATCTTAAGTATTACTTTAACTGCGCGTAGTTTTCTAATTTATTACTAATTAAGAACTACTAGTAACTACTTAAGTAGTTTATAGTAAGATTCCTATACTAGAATAAGTTTAAAACGCAAGATTTAGCTATAGAAGGCTAGCAGAAAGTCTTCTAAAGGTTTATTAATAAGTAGGTAAATACTATGCCTTAGAGACTGCAAGATTGCGTTAATTTAGATAGTTAGATAACAAAGTAGTAAAGAAAAAAGATAAAAAAAGACTCTAAATAACCTTTCTTAGGTTTATAACTCTAGAAAAAGTCTAAATAGTTAAAATTCTAGCTTTAACAATAAGATCTAAGTGTTTTAAGCATTTAAAATAGTATATTACATCTTATTTTAGTAGTGTATAGTACTAAAAAAATGTGCTAAGACATCTACTAAGTTCGGCGAATTATCCGGACCAGGTGGCAGGGAGACGGATGCTAAACTAGCATACCAATAAGTTTTGCGGAGGGCCGTTCCTGGAGCGGGGCGCATCGCGTTTAGCAGTGGGCGGTGGCAGCTATTGTGCACGCCAACCCTCCCCAAGGGCGGCTAAAGATGCGAATGCAGTCTTGACCCAGGCTCTAGTTTTCCGTCTAGCTTGGTGTTGCCTCTTTAGTCGTATCTCGCGATGTTTCTGGTCATTCCGCGAGATCGAAGATTGGGCAGGCTCCCCTTGGAGGCTGTCGCAATCACAGGAAAGGTGCTGGTGCTGACAGCGGCGGATCAGCACCTAGATGCGGCTCAATTTTGCATCACCCGATGTCCATGGCGCGATACCGCCCGCAGTCGCTATCATACAGTAGCACCATGCAGGCGACTGGCAGCGATTGGAGATAGGATACACCCGGTCGGGATGTCAGAACCGAGGCTACACAAGATGCCAACTCGACATAAGATGAGATGACGCCCTGGATAGATGAAGGCAGATTGCGGCGTGGCCATGGTATAATTGTACAGACGGCGACATCTCGGCTTGGTGGCATGAATGATTACTGTACTGGTGGAATGGCGTCTGATGGTGTGCGCAAAACGGCGCAATGACTCGCGACCGGACGCCTGAGGCGAGCTGTAGTTTGGGGAGCCCGGGCGCAGCGGATGCACAACAGAATGTGGCGTTGCACAGACAGCTGTCGGTCGCCATCCAGAGATCCTTCAGACGCACTTGCGTGGAGTTCAATGTCGGTGACTCTTTCTAGACGCGGCGATTCAATCGCTGGGCAGAGGAAGGAGCGCTCTGAAGGCGGCAATCTGCGACTGCCTCTTCGCGACCAGCCCTGGAAAGCACGGCCGACCCCACGCCTCCCATTTCGACGGTTCGCCCACAATTTTTGCGACCACTGCCAATTCACACGTGCGCTGTCAGTTTGCACATCGACTTGAGCAATGATCTTCCGACGGACAGATGCTAGTCGTTAGACACCGAAGAGTGCCCGTCGGACGGGTTCCATTATCACCAGAACGAGCAAAGAAGAAAAATCATCTCAAATTGTTCTGGCGCACTCGTCAACAAGGTCTTTCACAAATCGGTATAATGGATGCATCCGCCCGGTCTAGATACCGACACACTGCAGTCTGCTCCGATTCATCTGAGGTGCTCTACTCTTCGATACCTCTATCTCATCCTCCATTCCTCAGGCAGGGTTGATGGAAAAGAAAATGTTCCCCTCGCTCGGAGCTTTCGTAAGTTGGTTGCCTCCTGGATGAATACCATTCGGCCACACAATGCTACCCCCATTATCCCCAGTAACATCTAATCGGCTTCCAGCGAACGGTGCCCCGAAGACAGTGCTGAGATCGTACCACACCGTTCCGCCATCCAGGTTGTATGCCCACACCTGCTGAGGAGCACCGGAGTTGAGACCGTCCGCCTCTTTCGTCATCTTGATCGCAATACCTCCGGACTTTTCGTCATGGTGCATCTCCTCCCAGTAGATACCGCCTGTGGTTGTCAGTGGAAGACGAAGTTAGAGCTCGCATGTGTCCTACCAGCTTTGATATCGTGGCGGGGACCGACTGTGCCGCCGACGGACCAAACATAGATGGCGTCTGGGGAGTTGTTCAATACGACAGCGATGCCGGCAGCCCTGACTGAGGCTATCAGGGCCAGGAGACTGGGGATGATGAGACGCATGATGTACGCTATGTTCAAAGCGAGCGTGGTGAACGAGCGAATCCACAAACGATGAGACCAAGCAAGAGATGCCTCCACAGCAGAGCGACAGTGCAACTCACTGAATTCACCCCTCCGTTTTATACCGCCTTCAGCCATCGTCAAAGTCCCTCCAACAGCCCCAAGACTAACCCGCAAATCCTCATACGAGCATCAATCACGCGTCAACTCCATCCTGAACAGTTCACGAAGCCGTGTACGGGACGACATATTCCAATGCCAGTATGTATAGACCAATCCAGAGGTCCTCTTTCTTCCGAGCAAGGTTACACAGCAGATGGACAAGCATGTATGTTGTGACACTGTACTGCCTTCGGATGTTTTCAATACTCCGATATAGTGCTCGGTTGGCGGCGCATGACGATGTGTTGGTTGGCAATACATTTAATATGGCTGTTTAGATTTATCGGACGAGAATGGTTTTGGCTCGCTTGTCGATAACGGCAGACCATGTTTGCCGATGCATCCTTGCAGCAGCGTCGCTACACGAGGCTTTTGAGTCGAATGGTCATTATGTACAATGCCGTTGCTGCCTTGCATGCGATACATTAGCCGAGGATTGTTGTGGTGCTGGCGTTCTGCTTGCCACAGACACTGCCCGGATTATCAGGCAGCAGCTTTGCAGCTTCAATACAGAGTGCAGCTGAACTGTTGCAGTGTCCTCCAAGGGAAGTCCTGCTTAAAGTCTCGTGGGATCGACCCTCACCAACACTTCAATGTTGGAATAAAGATAAGCTTATTGCTCAGACTTGGGGTCAGGTCAGGCTTGAGTAGGCGCAGCTGTAGTAAGGTCAGCCCTTTGGGTACGAGGCGATCGGTATGCTTGCCAGGTAGATCTTTTGTGCGAAATTATAACAGATGTATTGAAGAGCAAGAGGCGATAAGCATAGCAGCAGCATCTTGCCTGGTTCAATAAAGATTCGAGTGTGTATCAATCGAGACTGGCAGGTGCGACCTGCACCAGCCTTTCCTGGTTAGCGTCTTGGCATCGTGATCCGTCCCGTCATCGACGTTCCACGCTCGACACAATTCCAGTAGCTATGATCACGCGCATTCGTTCACACTCTCTGTTATTGGCATATAGTCATTTGGCTGTCCATGCGATAGTCTGTATTTTCTCAGATGTGACGCGTGAGGACGGCGTTGATCTTTTGCGGGCCGATGGGACTGCGATAACTACGTCGATGGAACTCAAGGCACCAGCGTTTCAACGCTATTGATTCGCGACTCACTGCCACGGCTTCGCATGTGCCTGTTGAAAGCGCGGCTACGTACGCAAAAGCTGCATACGAACTCCACTCCGCTACTTTGCGTTAGAATCAGCATAGCCCGACGCCCGACTCTGAGATGCACCACTCACAGCGAGGTTCATCGAGACAGGCGAGCGTCTCCATGCTGGGGCTGCTTCGTGACGGCGTTTTGTCAGCCCCGAGTAGCTTCAATGCCGGATTGTGTACGTGGTTCTCTCCTCACCTTTGCACATAAGTTACTGAAGACGCCTTTCCATCTCAATACTCAATAGCATCCACAAAAGAAGTCAGACTACAACATGGCCCCAACAAAGGACGACTGCGACTGCCCAAGTCCAATCCTGTGGGAATTTCCGGCGCCAGGCAACCAGGATCTGATGCCTAGCAAGCACCCTCAAAGTTCCAGCTTCGAGATCGAGCAGTACCTTGAAGCTTCCGCTCACGTCCCACCTACTTCCGGCTTTGGTACCGTCCCCGTGTACATCAACGACGTTATCGAGCCTACCTGGCCATGGGACTTCAATGTTCCCGCTGCCAGTCACCGGAACCTGTACTGCAAGCCCTGTCAGCAGGAGAATAAAGACAACACAAATGACAAAGAGTTTGATTGGAAGTCTTGCTGTAAGTCTGTTTCATAGTATAGCTCGAATTGCCGAACGAGATATTCCCGAGGTCGTGTGTATGACAAGACAGATCTGACGGTCACGATAGACGAGAAACCGGGGCATGGCGGGATATGGTCCACAAGCTTCGACGTGATGGGATCAGGCATGGCTAAAGTCCCAATCAAATTCGACTTCACGCCTGAGGCGGATACCATGGTCTGCGCCTTGGGTTTTCCCGGCATGTTGGAAGGGGGCCTCTCGCAGGCCTTCCCCGTCATCAACAAGCAGCCACCATCAGACAGAGGACGGCAGCTATTCACAGAAGATGATCCTTTAGGTGTGCCGTGGAAGGATGATGAGGCAGCGCCATTGCGAATGCACTACATTGTTGGCATCGTGTTTGTGGTTGCGCTTTGCATGGCGTTCTCCGCTCGGCTTTTCTGGCAGAAGCGGAAGCAGAGGAAGGCGTCGCAGGCTCTGATGGCTCAAGCTGAGAGCGGTGGTCTCATGGAGGGTAGCAAGACAAGGTATACCGATGACATGTAGGCTGTTAGATGCTCAACTGAGCGGGGTCGTCATGCGTCCAACACGCTGGGGGCATAGCTGTAGCCATAGTAGCGATAAACGATATATGAGGATTCAACTCTTCTCCCTATGGCATAGCTCTCTTGACATACAGGCATTGCTCGGCGTGGGTGGAGATGTCGAGAGAGGCTAAAATTAGTGGTGCAGGTGTGGGGTGGGCTAGCTGCGGGAGACGGCAAGCGGAGCGTCCCAATCCAGACCGGCCGGCGTCGCGACTTCCAGTTGACGTGAACAACGCAGCTGAACTCCGCAAACAACTGTCATTCCATTCTGGCCCACTCTCTGGGTAGCGTAGCGTTCGTAATATTGTCTTTCCTTTCTCTCTTTTCCCCTCGCATTTAGGCAAAAGTTCACAGGTGGACGCGTAGAATGGCGTCCCCTATGCTTGAGAGTCGTATCGAACCGCACAAGAAGGCGCACTTCAGCCTGCACATCAGCGACCGCATAACAGGCAGCGACGACGCGCCAGGAGAATTTAGCAGCGTTAAATGTGAGTCTTGCCCGCATCATCTATCTCCTTGTGCGCTTTCTAATTCAGAGGGTAGACAACCACAAGCCCCCACAAACATCCGACTCGCGCTCGACGACGCTTATTTCGCCCTCGTCGACTGGCCTATACAACCTCCGCATCGACGATACGAACAGCTCGGGTGACAAGGATATCTTCACATTCACGGGGCAGAAGTCACAACCCAAGAAGTCATACGTCCTCGTCTTCGATCCCGCCAGCCAGCAGGCCACGCTCGAGCCTCTGTCCAGCAGCTACACCTTCAATCTCGCCACCAAGAACGGCAAAGATGTCTCCTCACAACACGCCAAGATATATCCCAAGAAACTCAAGGGTGACGCAGAGAGCAAAGATGGCGAAGAGGATCTTTTCGGTGAGGCAGCGGCCGACGACGAAGGAGGGGACCCCGACGCAGACAACCCCTACGACTTCCGACACTTCTTGAGCAAGGAGAAGGAGAAACGGGGCGACGAGTCCGAATACAAGTACGCCTCTTCGCCAGACTACCGGACAGGCACAGGCAGCGCCGTCAATACACCACAATTTGGGGCCCGCGCTTCTGCGACTGCTGCTCCAGCGCGGAAGGCTGCCGCTATACCAGCGCCCAAGAAGCGCAAGACGGCGGCAACGAACCCCATGGTAAAGCCCAAGAAGACGCAAGCCACACCAGCCGTCCGCCTCCAGCGCACCGCAACCGACACAACACCAAAGCCCAAAGCCAAACCCGCAGCACCGCCCGCGTCGAGAATCAAATCCTCCGAAGTCATACACTCGTCTGACGAATCCGATGGCGAAGCAGCTTCCTCACCAGCACATCCATCGCCTCCTCACCAACAACATCAGCAACACCACGACTCAGACGACGACGACGACGCAGAGGGCGAGTCAGACGATGACGGTGGCCTCGAGATCGAAGTGCCCGACGCACGCCCACCACGACACAACAAGGGCGCAATGGCATCTCTCGGCTCAAATCTCAATGCAGGCTACCTCCGCTCCCCCTCCAACGGCCCGATATCGCTCGCCAGCGCCGCCAACAGCGACGGCGAAGGCTCGCCAAACCCCCGCCGCAATCGCAACGCTCAAGACGAGATCGACTTTGGTGATCTGGGCGGCGACGATGCGGAAGGTGAGGATGACGATGAGGACGATTACAACAGAGATATCGAGCCAATGGACATTGGCCCACCTGCGCGACAGGAGACGGGGGGCCATGACCGCAAGTCTAGCATGGCTGGTGAAGCGGCGGCAGCGGATGACGACGAGGACGATCTTGAGGAGCTCATGAGAAGGGGTTTGATGGGCGGGGACAGCAGTGAGGAGAGCGAAGAGGAGTGAACATGTTGTCATTAAGGTTTTGACATCTGTCTATTTGATGTTCCGCCTTCCTGTTCCATCGCGCACATGAGCACTCCTGTATCTGGTTGCGACAACTAGCTCGTCCTAGATCACATTGCTTGCCCGACCGTCCCCGTTGGAGGCGTCACCGCCGCTTGTGCTTCCTGTGGGCGAAGGGAGGGAGAAGACGCGTCTCGCGCCATTTCTTGCTGCGACAAGGTCGGATAGGTCATGGGTTCAACCGGCCCCGGCTGCGATATCAATTTCTCGTGTTGATGCTCGATCTCCCGGTCTTGCTGGACGAGATTGCAACTGAAGCAGCACGTAGCGCAGAAGCAGTTGGTACAGCCCTCTTGGCACCGCTCTTTCCACTTCTCCAACCATCCCCCCTTCGACACTTCGCTTCTCAATCCATACTTCTTCCGGATCCTTCGACGATTAAGACAAGGCAGGATCCACCATCCCGTGGCGCATGTAACACAGTGGACACCGACACATTTCCAACACTTTGCGTTTAGGTCAGCTTGAGAGCGCCAACACAGGGAAAGGATAACTTACATTTGTGTTGCAAGAGGCAGTCCAGCAAGAGTAATCTTCCATGTTGCCTTGATGGTCATCTCGGTACAGGATTCTGCCGTACAGAACACACGGGCAGCAGCTTGCGAGCCAGCCTGAGCAAACACATCAGCAGGTATCCGTTCTGCAGGAAGAAACCTCGTACCTGTGCTAGCTGGAGTGCAGCATTTGTACCATTCCTGATGCCAGTCTGCCATGGTGGTGCTTTGGCTGTTGAGTTTGTGGGTGGATAGAGAGATTGTCAGTAGAGCGATGCATCTACACTGACGAAGAATATAAAGCTTGTATGACTCCGTCCTGCGCTCGACCCCGTCGATGACTGAGATGTTTGTGTGACATTGGTATGTTGGACGCCTTTGTTGGTGAGTCTGAGCGGACGATGTATTGGGGGCAGTCATCAAATCGCTAGAATTGGTAGTCATGCAATCTCAGACAAATGCATCTACAACTCAGATGCACGCCATTCAAACATAAGTACCAGCATCACCCTCTCACAAGCCATGCAAATACACCTTTTTCATATTAGATGATGAACAGATCGTGAGTGATGTAAGTCGGCGGCTGTTATAGCCTAACTTGAAGGTGATATAACTGTGGCACTGAACAACATCCGTTGCGGAAGTGTTGGAGTCTGCTATACGTACTATATATGTGGACGAGATCCCAGAAGGAGACCGGCTTCTAGAATGAGCATTCCCCATGCTCAAGCTGGTGATCCCTGCGCTAGCGTTGCCGTAGCCCGAGGCTTGTTACGCGTCGCCCGGCATCGTCGGCCATCTCCCGCCTCCTTGTGCGAACATCACTTCTTTGAGCTGTGTCGTAACTTCTGCTTCCTTTTTGTCTCCGGTTAACGTCACGATGCGTCCTTTTGCTCTTCTCGGTCTCTCGGCGCTGGCTACCGCAGCTATCACTCGTCCGACAACATCGGACCACAGCAAAGTCATTGAAGAGGAGGCTGGCCGAGAATACACGGTGAAGCTGGAATGCGTGGGATGCCCGCTGCGTGCTTGGACGAGTCCTCATAAGGCAGAATGGCTGCATCCGGCACCAGAGAATTCTCTAGTAAGTGCACTCAACGACCTTGGAATGAAGACGACTGACCATGATCAGTTGCTCAAGTTCGCCTTGGCCGAGTTCAACGATGCGTTACTTCTCAACGATCAGCGCATATTCCCTCTCGATCCCATGCCTCTCAACATAAACGCGAAGCAGGTCACCACCGAGGCAGAGCACGACGAGACGAAGTCCGAATTGGAAGACGCCTCGAATCCGAACAAGCATAGCAGGATAATGTTTCCCCTACAATACGAGCACACCATCTTCCGCGCCGAGGAGCCTGAACTTTGGTGGCTTCAGTTCAATGTGACGGGCTTGCCCTGGGGGGAGACCGCTGAACCAATCAAGTTGGGTCAGAGGATTGTTCAGATCTTGGTGCGCAAGGAACACGATGAGAATATGGAAGGTGGATATATACTCTCCATCGAAGAAGTACTAGTCGTCTCCGCAAAGGGCAAGATGCCACCGCCGAGGATGAAGTGTGGCAAGCTGGCCATGATGCAAACAACATTTGACCCACGTGAATGGGACGAGTACGGTAGATTTGGCACGTTGTCGAGGGCCTGGAACGCTTTTGTTGGCAGAATACAGGTTGGAAAGGATGCCCTACTTCTCCCGCTCTTTGCGCTGCTTGCGGCTAGCCTCGTCATGGCACGTCGCCTGTTTCTGCAGAGACAGCAGGAAAAGCCTGGCACAGACTCTGAGGCCGAGACTGCTCTGTTGGGCCGAGATGCGCCTCCGCCGTACGCAGACATACCTGTGATCAAGATTGAAGAGTATGATTAGTTCGAACAAGTCTGGAGGCTGGAGCGCAATCAAAACCAAGCGGGTCGGAGTCTCGCCCGTATCTCCGCGTTGCATTCGCCCTTTGCGCCCAAGCGGCATCTTGGCTCTATGTACCACCTCAATCTCGGGTTTCCGCTATCTTGCTTGTCTCTGCGCTCTTTTCATGCTTTTTGTTACACCGACATTCTTGCTCCTGCACCCCTCGGGCGCGCCCGGGTGAGAAGCGAGAGCGTTTCACAAGCTCGGTAGGTTTAGCCGACACATTCACCTGTTCAACCTCTACCAGGCGCCATCAACTTGATCATTGCTTTACTATACGCCTCCCTTGTATCGTCCAGTATGTCCGTCATCATCGAGCAATACAACAAGGAATGGCCGCAGCAATTCGAAACTATCAAGTCGGAGTTGGAACATCATTTACAGGACATCGACTACCTCTCGATTGAGCACGTGGGTAGTACATCAGTGCCGGGACTGGTCGCGAAACCTATCATCGATGTTGACATCATAGTCACTCGCGACAATGTCCAGCCTGCCATCGACGCCCTTATCGAGAAAGGAAAATTCGATTACCTTGGAGAGCTGGGGATCGTGGATCGCCATGCCTTTAAAGACCCTAACCAGTCCAATCGCCACAACGTTTACCTGTGTGTTGACGGTGTTGCACAAACGCGCAACCACCTCAGCTTGCGAGATACGCTACGTTCTGACAGCGAGTTGAGGGATGAGTACGCGCGTGTGAAGCTGGAACTCGCGGCAAAAGCAAACAACATCGTCGACTACATGGTCGCCAAGGGGAATGTCATTCAGAAGATTCTCAAGGCCTCTGGTGCCTTCACCAAGGAAGAACTCGCAGCCATCGCCCGCGCAAACGTGAAGGGTGAGCGCTTCGGTGCCATCAAAACACCCCGTCTGCTCCTCCGCGAGTTCGTGATGAAGGACGAGGAAGGCTACTTTCTCCTCGAAGGAAACGAGCAAAATGCACGTTACCAGGCGTGGCCCCCACGAACACGCCAGCAAGCTCGTGAGCTCGTCTTGGAAAACATCCGCAACCACAACGACGTGCCGCGAACAAAGTATGAACTCGCTGTCGAAACGCTCGACGAGCAATTCATCGGCCGCGTCGGCGCCAAAACATCTCAAGCCAACTCCGACTCCCTTCCAGGAGAATCTACTATCAAACCCGTCACCCACGCTAAACTCTGGTTCTCCTTCTTGCCCTCAATGCAAGGTCAGGGCTTCGCTACAGAAGCCATGACAGCTTTCATCGATGCCTTGAAGGAAAGACTGCAGAACCAAGGGAAGTTGGAAATGGAGATTGAGTGTGATCCTAGGAACGAGGGGAGTTGGAAGTTGGCGGAGAGGCTGGGGTTTGAGAGACATAGTCTGACGAAGGAGAAGACGCAGATTAAAGGTGAATGGGTGGATAGTCTGGTTTTGAGGAAGATTGTTGGGGATGTGTAAGTCATTTCCTTGCTGATGTGTATGTGAAGGTAGTGCTAACGTGTGATAGGGCTTTTGCGTCGAAGCATGTGCGGAGGGGAAGTAAGGTTAGCAGCAGTATGCGGTTGAGTGCGACGGAACTGTTTGAGAGTTGTCATTGACGACGTTCCAAACATGAGTTGCGGGACGGCGACGGCGTGACTTCTTGGCCTCAGTCTTCTTCTGGGTTTCTTACGGTTAGCAGCTGCTACTACGATGTGAGAAAACAAAAGTCGGTACATTCTCATCGTTCCAGCCACCGTTCCATTGTTACTTGCTGCTTAAACGCTCTAGACGTGGCTCTAACCAACTAACACAAATCATGCACATGGACGAGACTTACAAACGAGCGACTGAATCGATACATCAAAAGAGTGTGGAGTTGCAAGAACAATAGCAAAACAATATGTACACCAAAACGACCTCCTCCTCGAGACCAACTCAGCAACTCAGCAGTATCTCGTCTACAATCTCTGCGACCATGCCATCCCACCATCAAACCCTACCGCCTCCTCTTTCACCCCACCCCTTCAGCTCATACCCATCTAGATAGGCGTAACAGCACTAATATCAATCAAAGTAATCGGCTCAAGATCATTCGGCGTAGGCGCTGCAGCCGCATCCCCATCGTCCGTAGCCGTAGGAAGCGTGATCAATGTAATGGGTGCCAGACCATCACTCGTTCCCGTCGTCGTAGCTGCTTCAGTAGGCAGCGTGATCAATGTGATTGGCGCAAAATCATCGCTGGTCGTCGCTGGCGCGCTCACGTCCGTAGTGGTGATGTTGGGGAACGTGCCGTTGGCGGTGGGGAAGGCGGTGACGGTGACGGTTAGGGTTGTTGTTACGGTGATGGTATGAGCACCGGACCAGGACTTTGTTCCCTGCAGAGGTAGAGGTACGAAGTCAGTATTTATCTCACATGCACTTCGTACACTCATAACTTACCCAGTGTGCGTTGCGGGGGTGGAGGTCGGGGGTGAGGCGTTTGAGGGGGGCGACGAGGGCGAGGGAGGTGGGGAGGAGGGGGAGCAGGAAGAGGGATTTCATGATGGTGGTAGAGGAAGAGACGATTTGGAGTGAAGGCAGAGGTTGGTGGTGGATGAGATGATGGGTAACATAGGGAGGATGGGATATATAGTCCTTGGTGTCTTTCGGAACACGTCGACTCGAGACTGAATGTAGAGAGGATGTTTTGTTGACGCGTAAACCTGCAGATGTCTTACACATTCTACAAGCCACGGAGTACACTGGGTATGCGCCTCTCAGACGCCTTCTGCTGCTCCAAGCAGGGCGCTGTACGCGTATCTAGTAAGCTCCGTTCATGATCGGAAACAACACGTGTATTCACAAGCCACTTCGTCAGACAGCAACCCTTCTCACTACTTTAGCCATTTTCCGTGGTCTACGTATTTCCTCAAGTCAGCTCGAACAAATGTAGTCGCCAAGGCTGCGCATGCTGAACGGCGTCGGACTTCGCGTAGGCTGACACCTACCAGGACACATTCGAATACTGTAATCTCGCATACCATCCGTATTACGGCGAAGTTTTCACGAAGTCCGTACTCGGCAGATTTGAGCGTTTGGTGATATGGAGAGCGCTGACGTGGGGGCGAGACGACAGGTAGACTGTTGCTAGTGTAGTGGACTTCAATGCAGGTGCATGTGGCATAAAAGTGGCCTCTACAACAGTTAAGTGATGTCTCCTCAAGTATTAAATATTTCAACGTGTTGGCGATGGGAAGACGACAAACACGTTACCCAAGTAGGCACAAAGGTGATGCCACAATGCGGTCTAGGTGATAGTCAAGTTGGCACGTCAAGTCAGGAATCACTTTCCCGTCCATTGCAGTGGAGTTCTCATGCTGATAAAATCGTAGTGTGCTTCGTTGTGATATGCGACAAGCTGTTGATGTTTAGGGCAAGGTGAGGGCTGACACGTGGCTGGGCCCGGGCAGCTCTTCCCCACTCTGCGCATGATGTCATCAATTTCATCTATCCGCACTCTGTCACATCAGACTCCCGTCTTCTTCCACCTTTCAATCGCCGCAGAACTGTACAGGACTGGTTTGACTGCCCTTGCTCACGCGATCCAGCGCCAGACCTACGTTGCCACTGCTACACCAGTGGTCAGATGCCGCATCCTTCCTCATCTTCCATCGAGCTTCACCTGCCTTCTACCGCGTTTTTCTATGTGCAAGCGCAGTTGCGAATTGACCATGCAGAAACATCAGCACTCGAAGACTTACGGAAGCGGCCTCAAGAAAATCGCGATAGCGGGGCCTGATGGAAGTAGCCAACGCGGAAGCTGCATACTTCACCAGCAACTCTGAGTTTGCAACATGTGTCTGTTTACATATACCGTGAAGTATTTCCCTAGCCTCGAGATGTCTTAGTTCGGAGTCAGAAGGCTACGACCAATGGCGACGCCATCATAATCAGTGAAGCCGGATTTTCCCACAGGACGGACCGAACGGCGCACGTACGCGCTGCGAGACAGAACGTTCGACGGCACAAGATTTCGTGGAGCAAGATATCTTCACACATGCTTGATATCGGTTTGTCAGAGCCCTACCTGTGACAAAAGCCGGGTACACCTGTAGGGCGTACATTCACGAGGCTCTCGCGGGTACCATGGAATGTACGCCGACATCATCACTCTTGTTAATTGGGGTCATCTGCATGCTCATCTTCTTCAATGGTGTTGTCATACTGCTGCGTTTGCGACGTACTTAGTTCATATAAGAACAGCTCCGGCAGGTCATTTCTCTTTTCAGCATAGGTTCTACTATTTACAAGAGAATCATTAACTATATCCATTACTAACAAATAGTGACCATGTCTACATCTCCAACTCCAGAGCTCGACCATGTCGATAACGCCACACATGGACCTATCCGACCAGCTACGTCCGATGGACCTGATTCAGAACGTTCTGTGGACGAGCTACCGGTCTTGAACCCCTCACACCCGGATTACCCGCCGCTTCGTCACACTCCGGTTTATTATCCACAACCTCATGTAAGCCTCGCAAGTACAGACGCGGATAAATCTGTGATTAGGAAAGGGCATTCGTCTGTCGCAGCGCCTGCTGGTCAGCTACATGGCGATACTGCACCGCAGACGGCGGACTACAAGATAATCAAATTGAATCCCCCTAAGGAAGCCGAGAACGTCGAGGAAGCCCTAAAACCCGACAACTCTGATGACGCGGATGAAGACGGCGACTGGGATAAGAGTTCCCCAGCTGGCATCCCACGGCTGGCTGAATACATGGCTCGCGTGCCTGAGCGGGCTATTTTCCGTACCTTCCGAACGCTCGGCGTGCAGAATCTCCTCTTCATGCAAGCAGAGATCGACTATCTTGAGTGGAAGCTTCGTAATGTGATGACCAATTTCAGAGAGGGAAAAGGTGGCATCACCAAAAAATATGCCACAGATTGGGCTTGGAATACAATGGAGGATTCCGCCGCACCACAGCCCAAGCAGTACCATTTCATCATGCAGATTCGTGAGAAGCTTGAGAAATACGGTAAACTTATCATTCAATCTGTGTGACTATGGCGCTAACCCACGTATAGAAGAAGCACTTCTGCGACAACATATGCTCGCCAAGATCGCAGCGCCCGATCATTTTGATCTCGACCAGATTAAATCCTACAACGTGTCTCGCGCTACACGCGATAACTGGATTTTTCACCACAAACCTCTTTATGGCCTTCCTGAAGACTGTGTCAAATATGATCGGTTCCATGGACATGTAGCTACGGACCTGATCTCACTCAAGTCCCGCGAATTCAGCGACTACTTTACTTTGTGGGTCTGCGAGCGGTCACTTACCATAATCAGAATTTTTGGGAGATTCTTGGAAAAGTCTAAGTTCGGTGGCAGTCCAGTAATTTACGACAGCACTCTCAGAGAGTGCACCCATGTCTTCACGGCAGTGCTTGCGAGTCTAGTGCCTGTCGCTGTTGCATACATCTCTCAGCAGGAAAGAGATATGTCCCAAATTGTGGTCATGGCGTCGACAAACCTTCTGTTATCGGGCTGTATGGTCTATTTTGCGGACGCGGGAAAAGTGTATCTCTTCCTCGCTGGTATCTTGTAAGTATTTTGCGAAAGACGTAGGTAACGTGAACTGACTGCCGCACAGGTTCTCCATGTTTCAGTTGTTGATGATTTCGAAACAGTAGTCAAAGGTGGAGGAGTTGCCGTCTTGTACGCATGTCTGGATGGAGGTCAGCTGGGCTGATAACGCTACATGATAATCTCCATATCGTCACTGCAGGGCCCGCTAGGGACTGCGAGTCTTTCCTTTGTAATCAGTGAACTCGATGGCTCAATGTCATTTATGTTTTCTGCGATCTTCTTGGGTCACATCCAACAAGCATAAGCTACGTCATTACCCTCCTCCACACGTCTCTACTCGTCCGTGAGGATTCCACGCGCTTCACTCCGACTTGCGCAAGTTTGCGTGGGGTCCACTTCTATACCCTCTCATTCTTTCCAAAGCTGACTGCAACTTCTCACACCACCGCGATGGCGGCTCTACACCCCAACGCTTAGAGATACACGACCAATTCCGTTACGATCAATCAACATGGAAACCGCGCCATTGCCCTGTGCCCAATTCATACGCCGCTGCTTGAAGCCGTGTAGTGAGCGCAACCCACCCCAAGAAGCCCACTGTCCAATATGCACAGAGGAATACGATCGCAGTAGCCACAAAGCAATACGCGTCGTTGTCCAGCCACCCGCCCAGTGCAACCACGAATTCTGTCAAGCCTGCCTCGAGAAGATCTTCGCCCGTCGTAAGACCCAAGACAACACCAACCTCTGTCCGCTGTGTCGCGCGGTATGGTTCAGAGCCGAATATGAAAGCCTTTCGGCGCGCAGTCGGCGTTTGACAGAAGAGGCTACAGAGGTTCTTAGAGCTAGCAACTCCGCACCTTCCCTCTTCGCGGGCGTGCCCGAAGGCCCTGCGGGCGAAACCATGTCAAGTTCTATCGGGAGAGATACGGATCCAGTACCACAGCCTACACGTACACCCCGGCCTTACGCGCGTACCAGTCAGCCCTGTCCGCCTACGACTCGGTCATCTGCTGCATCTAGAGACACTCGCTACAGCGGAAACTGGCGCGCTGAGCCCGTGTTTACACATCGTGAGTTCCACGCTGCACTCGCCGCAGGACAAGCAACAGCCGGACGACCAGAGCCTCAGTCCGCATCTTCAGGGCCTCACACACCTGCACCCTCTCATCCCACCCATCCCACCCCCCAACCCTTCCAGTTCGGCCAGCAACGCACCCCAGCCTCAGCGCCTACACAGAGAGCACAATTCAACTATCCCCCGGACGATTCAAACTCCACAAACTCCACACGCCAAACCGAACAGAACAGAGCAGCGCCACCACAAGCTTTCCAGTCGCTCGAGTTCGCACGACGTTCAGCCGATCTGGATGCTCGCGAAGCCCGTCTGACGCAACGGGAAGGGGAGGTGAGAAGGATGCGTCAGGCGTTGGAGCGGCGAGAGCAGGATTTTAGTGCCTTTTGTGAAAGAGGTAGACAGCTTTTTCGTGGGCGGGATGAGGGTGTTTGAGAGTGAGGGGTGCTGATGGATGTGAGAGAATGGGGTTGTACGGTCTGTGTTTATGGGCTCATGGGGTTAGATCTGCTTGGTTCATGAAGTTTGGTGCGATTGGGGGTTGTTAATCATGCGGGATATCACTGTCCGAGGGAGGTGCAGACGACGCATAAGGTCCTCTTGTGTCATGGGAATTCTAGAGATTAGCGTGAGGGGAACAGGGTGCGGATATTTAGCGGTAACTACAATTGTAATTACATTGAATTCGCAACTTTAGACCACTGGCATCTGCTAAAAATTATAGCAAGGAGCGCTTTCACAGTGGGATTGTTTGACAAACAGATGCTCACACCTTGATATTATGGGAAGATAGCAACTTTTAATCTCAGTCCATGAATTTCTCCATTCGTATGATGTGCGATGTCGACCCCAGATACAGGGAGAAGACAGATTTCACGATCGTGATTAGCTCGCGATCTCATCAATCCTTGCCTAAACCTTTCTCCTTCTACATCCTCCGGAAATTAGCGGTAAATTGCATCATCTCAACCTGCAGTACGTTCCTCTCCCTTTCAGCGCGCAGAATTTCCCTTTGCTGCTCCTCCTGCTTGCGTTCGAAATTGACACACAGAAGCTCATTGAGGTAACGGCTTTCATTCCAGAGACGAGTCAGTGTTTGCCTGAGGGCGCGCTCTTCATTCTGGATAGTCGGGTCCGGGCGTACGACTTGAAGAGCTTGGCTTAACTGGCCCCCCGCCGCAACCGGGGGAATAACAATTGTTTCGATTCCTTGCAGAATGTTGCTGACTTCGGTTAAGTTGGCCCAGTGCCTATCGCGTTGTTCACGCTGTGGCGTGCTGAGGACTTGTTCAGCTTCTTCCCATTCCCATTCCCATTCCCATTCCTCTTCCTCTTCTTCTTCTTCTTCATCTTCATCCTCATCTTCATGTTCTTCTTCATTTTCTTCTTCTTGTTCTTCTTCTTGTTCTTCTTCGAGTTCTTCTTCATGTTCTTCTTCAAATTCTGCTTCAAGTCTTGCTTCAAGTTCTGCTTCAAGTTCTTCTTCTTCTTCGTCGTAGAAAACCTCATATACATGTTCTTCTTCGTCTTCGGCGCCTGGCTGCGATGGGGGTAGTCCACCAAGCGCGCCACGTATGCATTGCCGACAAATAGGACAGTAATGGGCCTTTTGCATACCGCTATTGACCCAACATTGTAAGCAGTCTCGGCCGAAAACGTGACTGCAATGTGTGCCTAGAAGCTTGATAGCTACATGCTGATCCTCGTCATAGTCCCCCTGGCAGATAGGGCATTCTGAATCGTGAAGTGTTTCGGAGGCGGATAACACTATGTATCGTTCAATCGTAGCCGGAGGAGGCGCGTTCATCTCAGTCCATATCGATCTTAACTGTGTCATGGCATCGACTATGTGTTCGAACATCCACATTTCGCAACTCTGTGAGCCATCGGGGGACGGCTGGGATGTGTGATCGTCGTTCTGCTGATGAGACATCTCGGTACCCATGATGGATTCTGTGCGAGTTATGAACAAGTGCTTGAAGGTTGTTGTCGAAGTATGTTGGTTGTGGAGAAGAGGTACTGCAGTGCTTGGTACAATTCTTATAATACTTCACCGTTAATGAAACACACACAGACTCAGAGTCGACAACACTGTCCAGAACTCGAACCCATTGTGAACCTACCGACTGAGGGGTGAAAGCCTGTTGGGCTTCTTCTCCTCTCGTCCAGCTGGTGTTGACACCGTTGAGACGGCAGGAGCGACGAGACGTGAACATCTATTGACAAAGCCGGCCATGAACGAGGAAAGAAACGGCTCTCTCTATTGAATGACTCACAACCGTTCTTGTTGCGTTGCATCGAAAGTTCTTGAGAGTTGGCACTTAACAACAATGAGCGGATCATGGCGAGCTGATGCTTAGTGGCTCGATAGAGTCGCGTAGCTTCGCAATGATTTCGTTGTCGCGAGTAAAAGCATCTGCCACGTCGAAAAAGCGGAGCGATAGATTGTTGCGGTTGATGGCGACCTGATCAGGAATTTCCTTGCACGGCGGATATGTTGTGGCAGTGTAGATGGCGCTCGCGACTGACCTCGGGACACCTGCTAGCTTTTCAAGCTATCACAGAATCGGGTTAGCGCAGTCGCTTCAAGTGCATCCCTGCGGACAAAATGTCGATCACGTTCAACTTTTGGCATCTGTCGAGGTGAAGAGCAGCGAAACACATCGACATTGAAGCCGCAATTGGGATTTATCACGACTTCAACTTAGACATCCTCGCTCATTCAGTTCCGAAGATGGCCGACTCGGCAAACAACTCAAACGGTGCATCTGCCACACAGGCGGAGTCATCGACCTCATCGTCACAAACACCCAACACACAGCCAGAGTCTGCATCCTCATCATCATCCGCACCGCCTCAGGCGTGCGCGCAATGCGGGAAGTCTCCGGACACGCTCAAGCAGTGCATCAAGTGCCACAGCGTAACGTACTGCAACAAAGACTGCCAGAAGGCGCACTACAAGGCGCACAAGAAAGCATGTCCTATGCTTGCGCAGGAGTACGTGAAACTGCATGAGCCGAAGATGGCATCAAAATCCAGTTCAAGTGCGCCAGGAGCAAGGGACAAGGGACTGCAGAAGTGGCAGGTATGTTGTTCATGTCTCACTCTGTTGTTAAGTTGGTGCTAATGTCGATAGTTTGATACTTGAGTGTAAGAGTACGTAAAGGCGATGGTGGCGCGGCGGTTGACCGAGGAAGTGTCTCGATGGGATAAAGCTGGACCAGCGTGGAGCTAAGGTGAAGGTACTTGGAGACAAGCCAAAGCAACAAGACCCTTGAGCTCAAGTGGGCTGTCGTAGTCCGCAGGCAGAAAAGCTTGGTATGGTGTTTACGTTTCTGCGGCTGGTTCTTGGTCGCATTCAATGAGCAAGGCGTATCGTCGGACGGACCTTCTAAGCAGAGTCTGACATCTGACAATCCATGCACGAGTGGATCGGTCGCAGAATTGATAGCGAAGTTTTACGTTTGTAAACTATGGAACAAACCCTGAGCTCGGTAGTGGCGAGATGAAAATGCGCGCGTCGGCAAGTCCCGTGACAAGCAGCATGGCGCTGATCATTAACCTAGGCTGCATCCAGCTAAAAAGAAGTTTTCACGGTTTTCGATTGCTGACAATCAAGAATCCGCTGGCCAAAAGAGACATCTCGATGGGAAGCCTAGACTCGCATGGCCCTTCGCCTTGTAGGGCAAAGCGTGTCGCGGCAGCTGAGTGTGGCTGCACTGTGTGACTGCGGGTAGATAGCTTGGAGGCTTGCTGGACCCATGCCAAAGACGCGCTGTAAGCTCGCACCAAAACGTTGGTGAGGGTAGGTGACTGTGGAGCGAATTGAAAACTTGTGCGTTTTGGCCATGAGCTGTGCAGAGACTGGCTGCGTTCTAGGAGGCGATTGGCAGGGTGCGGCGCCGTACTCGTGTACGCTGGCTCCCCACGGGAGCCCTATGGGTGTGCGTTCAATTCGTATCAAACAGCTTCAGGACTAGCCCGGCTTGTCGTGCAGCAGGGAATCGACCCACCGAACAGTCGGCGCTGCAAACAACCAAACAACGGCAGCGTGAGGAGCGATGGATGGGCATGCTGGTGCTGGAGCTAGGCTGCCATGTGTGCAGGGAGCAGCGGGTGCGGTCAGGCCATTTCGCTGGTGTGAATTGCTGTGGCCGCGAGGTCTAGATTTCAGCTGCTGAGACCCTGGGCCTCCAAAACACGCTAGCATCAACCGCAGCGAACATCGGGTATTCACTCCGCAAACCCAACCTAGCCCACCTGGCCCTCGCACCGCGTTGGCCTGGTCGCTCTGCTGTTACATGACTGTCTTGGACGCAGCGACCGTCTTCCCCAGGCGACCATCCACTCGTTTACCGCCAGCCCCTTCCACCTGTCAATACTTCCCACGCGGCCGTTACTGCCGCCGCGGCGCTACCGCGTTTGTACCTGGACGCCAGATCTTTCAGCCACGTCTCCGTGCGTCTGTTCATCCCACTTACCCAGCATAGCGTGATTGTGCGCGTTACCGGCAAACATTTCAGACCCCGTTGGTCATGATGACGGGCTTCCAGTCCTCGTCACATCTTCTACAGCCATCTGACGCTGATAATGCCCCTCCTCGCTTTCACCAAGACTCCCACCAAGCGCTCCAGCCCAACTCCATCCCACCCACTCCGGATGAGGGCATAGATGCGGGTCCCTGCCCCGAAATAGCGGTTCCCAACGATATCTCTTCGTTTCTCGACGCTTCTCTGCTGCAGCCTTTCCCGCTGGCTTCCGCCTTACCCCAGCCTCTTAGGACTCCCACCATCGAGGACCGGCCGCAGCTTGATCTGACCCTCAACCTCCCTCAAAGCAACTTCTCGCTTCCCACGTCCACGGTTCTCAGGAGTACGCACAACCTGCGTCTACCCTCGTTTGATGTCCTAGGCATTGCTGCGCCCCACCCTGATCGTATCCCACAGCAAACACACCACTCCTTCTCTCCACTAGGCGCTGGACCTCTGTCGAAGCCAGAAGACCCTCTCCATGCGCTCAGCCCACCACTCGACTTCTTCAGCCACGCCAACGGGGCCAGTCATACCCCCGTTACCAGTCCCAAGGAAGCTAGAGCCCGCGTCGGACATCTTGTGTCCACTCACACGCCTCCCTCGGATACGGAGCCGGGGACGATCAGTTGGGGATCCTTTGTGAACCCACGCACGGTTGGGCTGGGTTCGCCTCCAAATTCTGAGCCAGGGGTGTCACCAAATCTGAACATCACTGCCAGCGCTACAGCTCCCAGTCAAGCGCCCATAATCGTACCGACCCACGAAGAGTTCAACGACGAGTTCAGCGACGCGCTGAGGATGGCAGCGTGGATAGAAGAGGCAAAAAGCACCATCAGTGAGTACTTCCTGCACCTGAATAACGCATAGTTCCGTTGGCTAATCAGCTTAGTAAACGAATCTGGATGTCTGGAGTTGGACTCAGTCAAGATTCTGTCTCACGCCTTGCCTTGTCCATCAACATCAGGCCACGTCTTCGGCCAGGTCATCGCTTCTATTCATGACAGATCGTCAACGCAAACCTCGTGGATTAATGTATTCCACGCCCTTCCTGGTCGTTACACGCTCATGGATCTGCCAAAGTCTCCCCCATCAACGCCTGGTCCTGCTGTCGGAGGAGATTCTTACTTTACCAGCAAAGTCTTTGACAGCGCGGTCGCTATTCCAGACTATCAACTCGATTCGAAACTCCTGCCCCCGTCGCCTCGACCCGTCGTGCCACCGGGGAGCATCAATGTATCGATTGTAGAGCGATACATTCCGCCTACCAACACTAATGAGTTTGCTGAGATGTTCACGTTTCGAGGTCGATCTTTGCTGTACGATCGCCTAATCGAGCTTTCCAGCGATGACGGCGTCCTTCTATTCATCTATCCAACCAGGACAGGTGCGAGGACCTTTACGCAGCAGTACCTCGGACCAATTCTCGACCCACTCTTACGCACCGTAACGGTAGTCCACGATCTCCACTCTGAGCTAGGAAGGAACCTGGGTCAGATGAGTTCAGTCAATTACCTGGACGAGTACAACCACCTGGAGGCGCAAGTCCGGAAGTTCTGTGGAGCAATGGGTGAACGACACAACAATGAGAGAAGAGCAAATTACGAAGTCATCCACGCCGCAAAAGAGGAGATTCTAATGCAACGGTCAGCTTGGGCGGACGATTGGTGGATCAAGCAAGAGAAGCCCCGTATACGGGAGATAATCACCAAGTACTTCAGCAAGTCGAAAAAGCTCCCAAGCTCCGAGATGAGCGCTGCAACTCTGATCCAGGCCGTACTGGAGGGTGTTTCGGAACGAGACTACCATAACGGCGAGCCCACGAAAGGTGTGGAAGTTGGTGTCTTCATCGTGAAGAAGACGAAGGCGGTGGCGAAAGCCCAGAGGGAACCATGATGGAAGATTACGCTTTTAGATGACGGGACTGAGTATGGAGCGCGAGGCAACGAAGTTACGGGTGAACGACGATCATGATCTCCAGTTGCGATGATCTTAGATTTTCGCATAGCATTGCGCGGCGTTAGCGGCATGAAACGAACGAGCGAGCCCTGTCTGGAACAGTACAAAAGATAGCGAGTGATTATAGTAATAATACCCAGTAACGATCTTCACCTGAGTTCCTCCGAGCTATGAACAAAGTGAACCCGTAAGTTGCCAACGTAATGGCAAGTTTACCCTCGCCCTGCCAAGACGCTAGCGCGAAAAACTGCCCTTTGCTCACCTTCCGAGTGTCGCTCTGGCTCACGCGTTATGTAGACGGAACTTCAAGCATCTGAGTTGTGCACACCGCTTCGAACACTAGGCGCGTCTTTCCATTCAAAGAAGCTTCCTCGCAAATCACGGTCGCTCATCACAGGTACGCGCTCTCGAGGTCCCTTCACGTGTTGCGATGGCGCTAGCCACTTTTGTCATCCATCATCAAGATGAGGGTACAAGAAGAGCCGGAGTGACTTTACCGTGGTCTTTTGCACAGTCTGCTTGGATTTGCCTTTCATATTCATACAGTCTTGCGAAGACGACGCGTTTACATGCCTTCACGAGACTAATCTGAGTTTAGTATACTGGGAAAGCATATCGCTTCGAGTCTTGGATCTGCTACATAGCGCAGGCTCGTGGCTATCGGACGACTTCAGCTCCAACCTCTACCACGGAAGTCTGCGCTAGCGCCACGAGATCATCAGGATGCATGTAAGTAACATCCTCCAAGACTCGAATCCCATCCCTCCGGATCACCATTCCAATCACATGACATACATTCCACATCCTTATCTCATCCACATCTCATCCTTCCCTTCCCTCTCCACACAATACCTCCAAAAACACCAATAACCCATTGTAGCGTCATCCTGCCACCATATGCTGACAAAGACACTCAGATCAAAACCCCCCAATCCGCGCTCCTCTCCAACCACGAAGTCCTGCTGCACCTCCGCCAAGAAGACGCCGAATACACGGGTGCTGATGAGACGGGGAGGAAAAGGAAGAAGCCGTCTGGGTTGACGCATATATTGAGAGATGTACGCCTTCCAAACCCCTTCCAAACTCCTTCCATTCGATTCACAGGAACGTGTGAGACTAACAAGACTAACAATGACAAGGGCCTCGCCTACCTCCAAACCGCCGAATACACAACCTCCTCCCTCGCCGACGCGCACCCATCACGACCCAGAACGCTCTACCGCGGACCTCATAGTTTATTTCGTGCGTTGGCGCCCAAGTACCGGTTGAACAAGGCGGAGTATCTGCAGTTGTATAATTTGAGACCGACGACACAGGTTACAGTAGAGTTGATTGTTGAGGAGGTATGTTCTTTTCTTTTTTGTTCTTTTGACTGCCCTTCGGCTTTTGTGGGGTTGACTGTGGGCTTGACTGTGGGATTTGACTGTGGGAGCTATGGTTGCTAACGTTCATACAGGCGGGAACACGGTTCACGGAGGACGAATTACATGATATCCTGGCTATTATTCAGCAGGTGTTTGATGAGGAGGAGGGGGGTATTCCGGAGGGCGTGGAGGATATGGAGATGCCGAAGATTGCGAATAAGCTGTTGGGTGCTAATAAGAAGAGGAGGAAGGTTAAGCGGAAGGCTTAGCTATGAAATGGATGAGCAGATGTAGGGATAAGCAGGAGATGGACAGTTTTGTGCTATTGTGAGAGAAGAACGTCTACTACATCGAGCGCGGTGGGAACGTCAACAGCATGAAGTTTATCTAACGAGATACCAGTCAGAACACACCATCACGCAAGAACAAGACAACACGACTGAAGATTTATGAACATGTGATTGTATGCTACCAACTGGCGGGTATCCATCCACCGCATCCCCATCATGCAAGCGTAAAAGGGACTTTGAAACATAGAACTACAAGATGCCGAACCCTCGTACGCCACTCGCCTGAACAAAGCAAGCTCAAACCCATAACAACGCCGTACCCTCTTTTGTAAGAACATGGCTACAGATACAGGCGACAGCATCTAGTCCTTGCTCTTCTTCTTTTTCTTCTTCTCTACCTTCTCGTCGCCATCGTCGGCTTTCCGCTTCTTGCTGCTGTCCTTGCTAGACTTCTTTGCCTCCTTGGCGGCCTTCTTTGCTTCCTTGGCCTCGCGCTTTGCGGCGCGCTCTGCCTTTCGTGCCTTCTTGGCTTCCTTCTCTGCCTTCTTTGCGGCCTTGTCGCCCTTGGCGGCGGGCTTGTCCTCCGACTCGGAGTCTGATGAGTCCTTGGCATCTGCCATCTCCTCGTCGCTGTCGACTTCCTGTACGAGCTTCTTGGGTGTGCCGTTGGTCTTGTCCGACTTCGACTTCTTAGGGGCGGGCGCATCGGCGGCTGGCTCATCGCCAGTAAGACCATCGGCGTCTGGGTTGTACTTCCGTGCCTCCTTGACTTCCCACTTCTTCTGTCCAAGTGTTGTCGCGTTTGCGTTGCCGGAAGGAATGCTCTTGAGGGGCTTGCCCTCGAGGGCGCGTAGTCTCCTCTCGATGGTGAGGCGGGCGTCGCGACCGAGCTGCGACTTCTCCTCTTCGGTGGGCTCCTTGGAGGTGTCCTCAGACGATACACCCCAAGTGCTGAGGGCGTCGACACGGAGACCCAAGGCGGACTTGGCGGCGAGCATACGAGCGATCTTGCCCTTGTTCTTTCCGGTGGCCTGACCGATAAGAGACGCGTGGTAGATAAGCTGGTGGGGTTAGTATGAGCATTCAGCAGGAGGAGAGAAAATACATACACCGTACTTGGGTGTGTCGTGCTTGGTCTTGAGAGCGCGGAAAAGAGCCTTCTCAGCTCCGAGAATCTGGATGGTGGAACCGGGCGACTTGGCGAGGTTCATGAGGGATCCAGCGTGGGCAATGAGGCGCGCACCAACGAGCTCACCGACGAGAGCAGTAAGGTTAGGAGCGAGAGCCTGCATGCGGTTGGATAGGTAGGCGCCGAGGCTTTGACGGTGCTCGGTGAGGTCAACAACCTGCTCGGCAAGAGCTGAGGTCGCCTCCAGATCCTCCTCTGTGATCTCGGTACCCATGGAGATTTCTGCAGCCGCCTTGACAGCCGCCTCAATCTCCTCGGGCAGAATCTCGGAGAGGTCGCTTTCACGCGCCTTGGTTCGGAAGCCCATCTTAAGGACCACACGAGAGTAGGCGAGGTTGTCATTGAGAACTGTCGCGAAAGTCAGTAACGGACCCAGAGAAACAGGCGTCTAAAAGGCTGAAACTTACTCTTGGCGAGCTCGGGGAAGTGCCATCCGTACCATTCCTTGACACGCATGGCGTAGGTGTTGAGCTGCTTGTCGAGGACATCGAGCGATGCGATGGACTGGATAATCATGGTATCGACCTTGTCGGGCGAGAAGCGCAACTTGTGTCGCGACAGGGAGTGGGCAAGACCGAGTCTGGTCGCGGCTTCCTCAGAGGGAAGAAGATCGGGAAGGAGCGAGGTCAGGTTTTCGCGGATGGCACGGAATACATCTTGGGTAGAAGAGTCTGATACGGTCTTGAGGGAGAGACCGGGGAGTTGCGCAATCGAGTTGGAGAGCTTGGGGTCGGCGACGGCCACTTGAAGGTGTTAGCTGCCATGTTCACTGCGCAATCTCGGGATGTTCGTACAGGTAGCCTTGGTCTCGTCCTTCAGATCCTCCAAAAGAGACGACAGCATGGGCGTGACTTTTCCATCGTGGAGCGCGGCAGCCTGCTCCAGAGCGTCTACTGCGCTGCCGAACTTGGCGAACTTCTTGAGCTTGAGCTCCTCGACAATGCTAGAGGAGTTCTTGTTCTCTCCGCTGAGAAGCTTCTTGTCCTTGGACTTCAGCAGGACGTAACCCGCCGAAGTCTCCGAGAGGATAAAAAGACCCATTTTGGTGTTTTCGGTCGTGGGGTAGGTCCAATGGCGATCGCGAAACGCAGCTACCCTCCGTGGTGAATTTGGACGTGGTGTGGGAAGTCGCGATGGGAGTTGTCGCAAGCTCGAGCAGTGCGCTTTCCAGCTAGAACTTTTTCCTGCGCTCGGGCCAGCCACCCAACGCTAACCCTGGAACACACAAGCTTGCTTTCTGGCAGCTAGTGACGAACGCCAGGCACATGCAGGCGAAAGCGACTTGCGGCCATTGAGCTTACAGTATAATGATTTATTAATTCATCCAAAGCATCCCCGCCATGTCATCCGGCGGCGAGCGAAAGGTCTCGGGCTCCCTCAACCGCAGCACCCGGGGCGCGACTCCACGCCTCGCCGATCTGGGAGAGTCACCGCGGACACCGCTCCTACGATCCATCTCGTCTACCTTCGGCTCGCCTGGTGGCTCCTTCCGCACCGAAGACGAGTACGTCGTGATTGAAGTCGGCTCGCGATTCGTACGCGGCGGCTTTCCCGGCGAAAGTGCCCCGCGATGCACCCTCCCGTTTGGGCCCGACGACCAGCGGAGGGTGGGCGACTACCGGCAATGGGATCCCGAGTATTCACAGAAGAGAAGAAAGCGGAAGCGGGATCAGGACTGGGGCCAAGAACATGAGCTCTACCGTATGGATTTGAGCAAGGTGGACATGGGGCTGGTGGAAGACAAGTTTGAGCGGGCAATGAGGGAGGCATATGGCAAATACTTTCTGCTGGACACGAAACCACGGCGGGTACTACTTGCAATGCCGCCACGTATGCCGCATGCACTCATGTCGACCATCCTCGATGTGCTCTTCACAAGCTTCCAGGCTCCGAGCATCACCCTCATGTCAACCCCAGTGCTGTCGACGGTGGCAGCAGGACTACGCTCAGCGCTGGTCGTGGATATAGGCTGGGCGGAAACCCTTGTGACTGCGGTATGCGAATACCGCGAGGTCTCGGAAAGGCGCAGTGTTCGCGCAGGCAAGCTGCTGAGCGAGGAGATGGCCAAGCTGCTGAACGCCGAACTTGACGACGCTGAGCCGAGCGCTACCAAGGCAGACGTGTCTTTCGAAGAGGCAGAGGAAGTTCTCACCCGCGTCGGATGGTGCAAGCCCGTCCCCCGATCGAATCGACGAACCGTATACTTCCCCGCGCGAGAAGCTCCCGTACTGGAGGAATTCGAAGACGCTATCGAATCACCGCCGCCCGCCGTCACCATACCTTTTCCGAAGCACACACCTCCTACCGAACTCACGCTACCATTCGCATCACTAGCCAAGCCCACCGAGAACGCTCTCTTTGCGCCCGAGTTGGCCATGCATGAGTTCGACGACGAAGACCTCCCAATCCATCACCTCATATACCGCGCTCTCGTTCAACTCCCCATAGACGTCCGACGACTATGTATGTCGCGCATCGTAATAACCGGCGGCGTGTCAAACCTACCCGGCCTCAAGACCCGCATACAGAAAGAGCTGGACGCTCTGGTACAACTCAAGGGGTGGGATCCAGTGAAGAGCTACGGTAGAGCAAGCGCACGTCGCGAAGAGAAGATGCGCAACCAAAAGGAGGACGTAGAGACGCGTCGACAGGAAGGCGAAGACACCTTCCCCTCGTCACTCGATACCGATGCGGAGCCTGCCCCCATACCCGCAGCGCTTCAATCACCCACAGAAGACCCCATAGATACCAAGTTCGCTCAAATGGCGATCCGCCACGGCCCACCGCCTGCGAGCTTGATAGGTGGCACGATCAGAGTTGTGGATACCCTGGGCCCCTGGGCAGGTGCGAGTCTGATAGCACAGCAGCGCATCAAGGGCATCGTGGAAGTTGAGCGCGAGAAGTATCTCAAAGATGGTCTACAGGGCGCTACCCGCGAGAAAGAGGTTTCTGTCATTGCGCAAAGGCAAAGTATGGGCCCTGGTCTGTCGAACAAAGGTGGTGAGAGAGCCAGTTGGACTTTGGGCGTGTGGGCTTGAAGCGCGTGCGTCTTGTTATTGAGCATGTTATTCCCTTTTGATACCCCTTCAATCATCTCACTTCTTTGCATCGCCGCTGTTTTGTCTTTCGAACACCGTTGTTTGATCCTGACATGCGAACATTCTCACGACCAATCTTTTGGGTGAAGCACGGTATGCGCAAACCCACTGAAATCAGGCAGTTGCTGTCGTCGTGCTGGTCCTCAATTATGCAACTGCTCATCTCGACAACCCGTCCCGGCGTCCAAATCGATCAAGCTCGTCATTGGCTGCTCTCTCCTGCATCTTTCAGCCTTGCTTCCAGCTGCTAACTCGAATGCGGTCAGCTGGCCGCGACATAGTCCAATGACAATCAACCTCGAACCGCTCTGAAGCCGTCTCACTCTCTCAGTGGTCCTTGGCCTGCGGCTTGTAAGGCAATCAGGCATCTCTGCAAGTCCGCAAGTCCTCAGGTCCTCATATGCTCAGATCAAAAGCTATGTATACATGCAAGACATGTCGCTAAGCAACACCTCAGGTACAGTGATTGGATAGCGAGGAACAATATAGAGTAGCGATGCCCATGTTTGTAACCTCGATCCGCGTCCTCCTCGTCCTCCTTCCTTGGTGGACACAATGGTTAACCATGCACCTGAGGGTCCTCCCTCTCAGACTATTCTATCACATACTCATGAAGGACTCTCATCGCCCCAACCCGGAATTACTTCTTCTTCAATAAGCCACTGTCACCAGTCGGAAGCTGCACACGTGCCGAAACAAAATCCAGCCGTATGCCAAGACATCAGCCCTGTAGACTACCAGCACGATCTTTCCGAGACAACATCCGATCTCGATGCGTACCCGGTCCGATTTGATTTCTACCACCCTGATTTCTTGGACAATTTCGAACTGTATCCGAATACGGAGCTTGAACAAGCTTGGGCAAACGACGTCCTCGCTCACCCTGGTGGACTCTCGCCCCTCCTCACGCAGTTCGGAACTACCAAGAGAACCATTGCCTCCTCACCACCTCCAGACTCTTCACATAAGGTATGTAAGCCAAAGCCACACAGGCACAACATGATCGCTGATGTCGTTCACCACAGCGGCGAAAAGACGACCACGAGGCTTCAAGACCCCCGAATCGAGAACAGCAAGCACCATCAGGACATGATCAGTCAGCGGAAGGACTCACAGTAACTCGGGAGGGCTCAGAGGCCGTATACAAGGTTCTCCAGTCACCAAAGCCACTGCCTATAACCCCTGCCATGGCCGATGAGGTTCAGAAACTCAAGCGAAGCTTCCCTTGTGCTTTCCGGGAAGCACAGTCAAAGCTAGGATTACCGTATACATGTACAGCAGCCCCAGTAAGCACAGTCTCTGCAGGTCGTACGCACATGACCCGCAAGTTACCCAACAAACAGCCGCCACACCTACCTTTCCTCCGGCTTTGCAAGACTTGCAATGAAGACATACTCGACGAGCATGAGTTCAATACTTTCCATGGAGTAGATGGCCTCAAATGCGACAACCCAAAGCCACAGCGCAAAGGAAATGCGGGACAACAGGCGCAATACGATATTCTGTGTTCAAAGGTCGAGGCCTACATTATTCGGCAAAGAAACTTGGGAGAGACTATAACATCTGCTCCAGCGGTGAACGGCTCTACATTATCGCGCCCAGATCTACCGACAAGCGATTCAGTCGTTCTTCCTCAACTGTGTGAGCCAACTCAGGCTCGAGAGGAAGCAACTAAGGAGCATTCCCGTCGATCGCCACTTAGTAAGCCGCCTCAAAGATCTTACATGGCACGTGAGAACGTAAGTACTTTAGAGACTCGATTAAATTGCACTCTGACCGACCTCAGTAGCTCGATGAGGGCTGGCCAATCTCACAATCATCTCTGCATACCGACACTCTTATGGCCGACCTGCCCAGTACCGCTCTACCCGAATCGAATTCTTATCTAAGTCCAGAAGATTGCGATGCGGCGTGGCCCAGTAGGGACAAAAGAACACGTCATCTGCCCGATCCATCTATGCTTGGATGGCAATCACTTGGAGAAGAGGCCAGCCAATCATCGAAAGACCGAGAAAACGTACAACGCCAGGTCTATGTCGACTACATGGATCTTGACCATCATGCACTAGACAGCACTTACGGAAGTCAAGAAAGTTCTCTACTGCAACCATACATTTTCTCTAAAGTCGACCTAACTCCGACTCGACAAACCTACGCCAATCAAAGCGCGGAATATCATCCCAAAAGAACAATACCCTGGAGTAAGGGCTTGGCTCTGCTCAGCATCATACCCGGTAGCGGGGCTTCCAGTGTCACACGCAGTAGTGATTCAGTATCTCTTGGACCTCAAACAAGCTACTCTAGGGCTTCTAATAGTATTGTTTCCGCTCCCTTACGAAGTAGCGATTCAGTATGGCATGGACCACAAACAAGCGGCTTTTGCCCTTGGGGTAGACTCACGAGCGAAATCACTACTGGGCTTTCGACGGAAACCAGTGCACAGTATGGAGGAACGTTCTATTGTTCTGAACGTGGCTGTAGGGCCAGATTTGAGGGCTCATATGCCAAAGGGAGCCTTGCGAGACATCGACGACTTAAACATGGTTCGCATCAGGACAAAGATGGCAGAGAATACAGTTGCGAAGACCCGGGCTGTGGAAAATCCTACAAAAGGCAAGATGCACGGTTAAAGCACTATCGGAAAGCACATCCACACCTTGCCCCTGGTCAAGCACTCTTTCGGACAAAATACAGATCGGTATAGCTGTGTTAGTGGGGCGCACTCACGGCTCGTTACCGATGATTGTGCTGGCTTTCTTCAGTCTCGGTCTCGGTCTCATGCAACAAGTCTTGTTGCGCCGGGTATCTTGTTTCAGCTCGTTCAGAGAGGGCCGTATCCACGGACAGTCATCTATTACGTGTATAGTAGGAGCTGTGCTTAAGCATATCTCTTTTATTTCAGATCTTATCGCATCTTGCATGGAATCGGAGTCACATCATAGCGCTGTTTTTACTTCTTATTGGTGGTCTCATGACCTTCTTTGGATATGTTTGCATCTTAGACACATATGGCATGTCTTCGTTTTAAGAGGCTCTTACTCTTGTAACGCGTAAAACACACTTCATCAATTCGTTGTCGGAAAAGTCCATCTCAATCGGCAAGGATGTGCTTGTTTTTAGATGAGAGCGAATCATGCGGAGTTGGATGCGCTTGAAGCTGTACATACAATATATTGCATTGACACAGATGAAGCAGAACTAAAAAGCACTGTTGCATGAAGCATAATGGTAGTCTCTGGGGTCGCTTTACGCCACCATGCTCATGACTCCAAAACATCGACCAACTCATTCTCACCACATCAAATGACCAACTCACAACATTCCCCCCTCCCACAATACTCATGCCCACACACGCCCTCCGTCCAAAACCACGTCACGCACTCCGCACTACGCGTATTCTGCACCGTCCCGCAATGACCACACTTCCAGCCTGTCGGTACACCACCGCTAGCGCCGAGCTTCGATTTCTCATCCTGCCTTTGCTGAAAAGCCACTTCTTTGGCATGTGGGTCAGGGTCGCGTTTGCGCTTGTTTTGCGGGGATGTGTTCGGTGAGGTGTTGGCGGATGAAGATGCAGATGATGATGGAGAGCTTGGTGGTGAGTGGATGCCCGTGGTGAGAGAAACGACTGGGATGGCGTTTTTATGGGTGTTCATAATTCAAGTTGTTGGTGGCGCGTAGTTGCATAAGCCGCCCGGGTGAGCTGCAGTGAGTGTAGCGGACAGACCAGAAAAGTGTAAGTGCTCAAAGAACCTCTTTTCGTGTAACATCTGGTGCGAGCGCCCGCGTGAAAGTGATCGTGATGCGCCCATGTACGTATGACACGATGTTGGGCTTCAAGTCATCATGCTTCTAACACTTGTCGTGACTGCTATGTGCGGTCGTGAATCACTGTAGAACAGGCTCTAAATATCAAGAAGGATATCGACAAGGACTTATCAACAACGCAGGCCATGGAGAAAGCTACATTAAGTAGAGATTAGGCGGATGAATGCGGTTGAGTGTACTATGATAGTTGCAATACCCTTTTCACGACACGAGATACACCTGGTACATGCGTGTTACTGCATGCATTGCTCTTGCTTCCTAGGTGACAGCACGTATACAAGACGCTGTATACTTCTAATCGCTTTGTGTGGTATAGTGTAGAAGACGTCGGTTTCTTGTAGGAGCCCGAGGCATTTATCTCGCCCTCCATATTCCTCACATATCACAATACCACTCAGTCACAAGGCACACATATCAAACAAGCAAAAATTGTACAAAGACTTTTCGAATTCCATTCGTCGTGAATGCTATATTTACATCAAAAGAAGAGCTAGCCGATCTCGCGGTCTATGGAAGAAAGAGTATGGGGGTTTCCCATCAAAGAAGATACGTCTCAAAAAAGGACCAACCATGAACACCAGTTCATGCAAGAAAGATCGAACTTGCGACCGTTTGTGAGAAAGCGCTTACAAGTTGAAAGCGCGGGCGTGGCGGCGAGCCTTGGAGGCAGAGCTGCCGGTGGCGGTCTTGAGCCACTGGATGAACTGCTCGATGGTGAAGGTCTCGGGGAGAGCAGAGCCGCTGCCGGTGGAAGGAGCGGGGTTGGCAGCGGGCTTGGTGGCAGAGGGAGCAGAGGGAGCGGCCGACTCGACGGGGGAGGGAGTGGCGGAAGGAGCAGCGCTGGAGGCGGGGGTGGAGGGGGCAGCCGACTCAACGGGCTTGGAGGGGGTGGAAGGAGCGCTGCCAGCGGTGGCGGCGTCCCAGACCTTGGGACCGGGGACGGTGTAGTCAGTGGCACCACCGTAGATGTTGAACATGACACCGGGGTCGGTGGCCTTGTACGCCTTGGTCATGTCGACACCAGTGGCGGGGAGCGCAGCAGAGCCGCTGCCAGTGACCTTGATTTGACCGCAGCCGTTGTAGAACTGGGCCTTGCCCTCGGCGCTGGCCTCGTGGAGACCAATCATCTCGGGGCGGATGAGGTAGTCGCCAGCCTCGAGGTTGGGGAGGTCAATCTCCAAGAGTCCCTTGGAGGAGATGAGGTTGTCGACACCCCACTTGGAGCCGGTGAGACCGTCCTCGTAGATCTTGGTCCAGACGGCGCCCTCGCCGTTGGTGTCGGCCTTGGCGATGTAGACCATGACGGGTCCCTTGTGGGAGGGAGCGATCGGGTCGTCACCGTCACCGGCGGAGGCGGGGTCGTTGTGGTGCCATTGCATGCCGAGCTTGGAGCCAGCGGCAACCTCAACCTGGTCGGCGGTGGCCTTGCCACCGTTGCAGATCATGGCAGTGGAGGTGACATCGAGGATGGGGTTGTTGCCGTTGGAAGGAGTCTGGACAGCGAAGTGCTGGCCCTGGTCCTTGCCGTCGATGACGAAGCTCTGGAAGGTGGTGTGCGCAGCGGCGAGGTTGGCAGCAGCCAGGATGATAGCGGTCTTGGTGAACATGTTTGCGGTTGGTGTGTTGGTTGGTTGGTTGGATTTGAAAAGGTTGAGCGTATCTTCAAAGATAGAATGGAAACGAATGAATGATAGACGAATGGATCGAAAGTGAGTGTAATGCTAAAGAGCGTGTGAAAGTGAGTGTCAGCGTCAAGCTTGATGCCCTTTCAACGTCGATGGCCTCTGTATCTCTTATACTCCCTCCGCCTACACGGCACAGTTGCGCCATGACAAGATTAGTGCCTCACTGACAGAATCCTGACAGCGCCAACGACATGAAACCCGGGTCTGTGGATTGATGCCAAGCACCTGTCAATCTATCCAGCACTGCGCTAGCGCCCGAACCGGAAGCGTGGCTTCGGTTAGCTGCCGCAGAACGTTGAATCCAGGTCTGCTCCGTTCCTACGCCCCATAATATGTGATGAGCTATTGTCATGGAGAGATTTGAAGGCGTCGCCTCCATGCATGTGCCTGGAGGTGGCCTGTATCAGGCGTTGACCGTCGAATAGCGAGAGAGCCTCATGGGAAACGTGAAACCATGTCGAAAAAGCTTGATCGGTTGAAGTCTGGCTATCCCAGGCGTTTAACGAAACGTCATGCGCTGAAGCGCCAACATGTTCTGCTGTCAATGCTACTCGCATCCACATGTTCGCAGTTGATTGTTTACTTGTGCCATAACGTTATGTCGGAGACCGATTGGTACTTACCGCTGCGTGCCCCCATCGTCACCGCCACACTACGCAATCTCCCTACTCTCCATCCCTTATGCCACCGGTATACAATGACTCTCATTTCGTTGATCCGGTATTCTAGATCCTGCAGTTCGACGGGAAAGCAACCTCGGTGGTGGGGCGAAAACTTCGCTAAGGGTGTATTCGTTCGCGAGACAACATGAAACGAATTCCTTCAGTGGGGGAAATTGCGCGCCTGTACCTGCCAAGACGATGGTGATGTTTCGACACTTCCGAGGCATCGCTCCAGACAACACCGTTTTCGCAGTCGAGTCGTGACGCCATCTTCGTTTTGCTTCAGCACGAAAGAACCACCGGCTATACTATCGTCCTGCATAGATAGTCGAAATGCCGCACCCGTGCTTGGAGATAATGTAAAGTGCTGCGCCGCTTGACGAAAATGAACGGAGATGAGGCGCTTAGATGAGGAACGCAGAACGCGCCCTTGCGGTATGTTGTTTTTGTCGTTGGTGGAGCTGAGCGTTGCGCCGATGCACGTTGTTGCGTATGTGCGCAGTGGCTTGCAGTAACATTACCGCCCCGTGGTGGTGGCCTTCTCCAACATCAATCGAGAGTCCGTCCCTTCGCCTTTAAGTACCTGTTCGACGCTCAAAACGTGCTCAATAGTTCTCATTGTCTACCAACCATCCCTATCCTGGGTATTATGAACTGATGCGCCACTCTCTAACTGGTACCTCTTCCATCTACCAGATCCTGTCTTTGACGGGCGTTTTAGATGATGAGGTCGCTGCGCTGCGATCGTGCATGTGCCGCCGCGAATGGATTAAACGCCGATGATGATCTTGTTGTACACGTGGTATCACTTACCGGTGATAACCCGAAGACGCCCAAATAATGCTCATTATACCCATAGAAAACCATGAATCCATGTCGAAAACCGTTCAACATGCTACGCACCCTGAAGCAAAGCAAGAAATGGTAAATAGTGCAAGCAACATTAAGCTCGGGTAGTCCGAGTGGGATGCTGCGCCCTCCTTCGTACTCGTCGCTGTCGCCTGTCCGTCGGGCTTACTGGCCCTTGCGCTTGGACTGTTGGTGGTCACGCTTTGAAGGCGGGTCGTGGTAGCGGGAAACAAGGCGCTTTTTGTAGTGCGTCCTGAAGATCCGTAGACCAACTCCGTCGCCCCCCACGCGAGACTGATTGTTGTGCCATCGACAGTAATTGTACCCCCAGGCGTCAAAGTCTGCCCATCGATGACGAAGGTTGTTCCACTTCCCATTTCCGCAGTGTACGTCTGCGAACCGATAGTGAGTAGTGGAGGGTTGGTGATGGCAGGCTGCGGCGAGATGAAACTAGTCTCGCCGTTGACGACCAAGGCTGTAGCTCCGGGTGCGAGCGAGATCGTGACACCTGAGACAACGATCGAGCCCCCTACGGTAAGCAGTCTCGACCCGATCAGATAGGCAGTGCTAGTTCCTGGGAGCGGCCCGAATGTCAGATCTCCAATGGTCAAAGGAGGCGCTGTGATTTGTGGAGGAGCTGGAGTAGCCAATGTAGATGTAACGCCGTCGATCACAACGAATGATGCCGATTGAGCGAGTGACAGTGTAGTGCCCGAGACGGTAATATCTGGGCCACCAGGAACGAGTGTTTGGCCATCTATTACAAAGGTGGGCCCTGAGGGCTCTGGAAGAGCACCGATGACATCATCGCCGACGGTGATCGTAGGAGGTTTGCCGACCTGTAGAGTAGGAATAGCGAGGGATGAAGTAACCCCATTGACAACAACGAATGAAGCGGAAGGTGCAAGCGATATTGTGGTTCCGGAGAAAGTTATGGCTGGTCCACCTGGAACGAGAGGTTCATCGCCAACAACGAATGATATTCCTGGTGAGGCCGAAATGGGTGTGAAGACATTGTTACCAACATTGAGAGTCGGTGCCGCTGGGTTCGCTATCACGGATGTGACGCCATTGACCAAAACGAAGGATGCTGATGGTGCCAGCGAAAGCGTAGTACCCGATGCAGTGACTGCCGACCCTCCAGGTACCAGTGTCTGACCTGCGATAACGAATGTGTTTCGCGGATTGTCAAAAGCAGGGAACACGCTATCGCCGACAGTAAGTGTGGGTGGCGTTACGGCAGGGACAGCAGGGATCTGTATCGTCGAGGACGCTCCATTAACCACCAGTACGGTTCCCGAGGGTGCTAGTGATAGCGTGGTGCCCGAAACGGTAATGGCAGGGGCACCCGGAGCGAGTGTCTGCCCCGAGACAACGAACGTCGGGTTAGGTCTTTGATTCTCTGGGCTGTTGAAGTTGTTGGAACTATCTTGGGTTGCTTGCGCCGTGATCGTTGAGCCACCGAATACCAGTTGTGGCGGACTGTTTGAAGCTGGTGATGATACTGGTAGAACTTGGGTGGAGCCTCCAATAACCACGAAAGAAGCCGATGGTGCCAGACTGACGACGGTACCATCGACAGTAGCGACGCCTCCAGGAGTGAGGGTTTGCCCTGGACCAACGAAGAATTGGGTAGCAGCGTTGGGTGTGAGTGTCGTCGAGCCAATCGTCAGCACTGGTGGAGGCCGCGCCGGAGTAACTTGCGGTAGCCTAGAGGTACTGCCATCCACAACGATGGCCGTAGCCGATGGCGCAAGAGAAACCATCGTCCCACCTCCTACGTTGACTGGGGCTCCCCCAGCTTGTAAGGTCTGAGAGCCGACAACAATTCTTGAAGAAGGACCAACTACGACGGGTCGTGTGCCCACAGAACCAACGGTAACTCGAGTGAATTCGGGAGGACTGACCGCATTGTTATTCTCACTGCCGCGTATCTTAGTCGTAGAAGTTGAGTCCATTCGGTCGTTTGGCTTGACGTTGGTGGGCTTTGGTTTGCTGGTATCACCTGGGAGATCCCAGTCTGCTACTGTGAGAGGGGGAGATTTCGAAGTGCTGCCGCCCCAACCATTTATAACGACGGGTCCGTCGTCAAAACCAAGTACAGACGACTCGACATGGATGAGGGCCGGACCTATACCGGGCCAATTTTGATAGTATAAGTCGACAACGATGAGGACAGTCACGACGGTGGCCTGCAGTTGTCCAGCATCACACGCAGACTGTGGAATCTGGTTGAGAAAACCATCTGGCAGTGATCCCGTCACCGTACTCTCCTCGTCGAATCCTTTCATCCAGTAAGGATAGACCTGTGCGGAACGAAGCTGTACCGTCTCGGTTTTGTTTCCTGACTCAACCTCGTAAGCTGTGAAATGGACGAAAGGTGTCGCAGAAGTCTGAACCATTGTAGTATTTGGCCCAAGGGTGATCGTAGCCGTGGCAGATGGGAAAGTATCTGGGTAGTACAGATCGTATAATCCGGCGTCCGACGTCGGGATAACGTTACCAGAGGGAAAAGGAGAGTAGCCTGCTGACCGATAGGCAACTGATGTTGTAGCTGCTTTAGGTCTTGCCGTGTACTCTTCACACATGGTAACCGTGAAATCCCACTCGGCATAATACGACTCGCTGTAGATACATGCATAATCTGATGCCAGTGCACTGGATGCATCAAAGGTTGTCGTATAAGGAACAAGGGTATAAGAGTCCACATTGCTGAAATTCGATGCCTGCGTTGTCATAATTCCCGCCACATGCATGTATGTTGGGCCAAACCAGTAATCTACACTTGCACTGGGGATGTTGACCGTACATGTCGCGTTAGAGATGCGGGTTTGCTGTGTTGCCGTGCCGTTGATAGTAGATAGGTCGATCTCAGAAGTCGTTAGCGATGGATATTGGCCTTGCGACGATGTTGTGTTCAGATCGTCTGATAACGTGGCGTTTGGTAGCACAGAAGAAACCAGTGGTCCAGTCGAGGCCGCATCGGTGGGCCGAAGGATTTCATGCTCGCTAGAAATCCCTGTACCGAGGCTGCTAACGCTACGCGATGGAGTTGCTGGGAGCACAGGTGCGAGCGTCGAAGCAGATACCGATGACTTCGTTGTGAGAGTGACGTTGGAATATGGGGCTTGATGGCTTGGTTAGCACGCAGCGGATGAGAGCCGCGAGGCGCAATGGGATTTGGCTTTACCACGATGGAACACGGCCCCCGCTGCAGATGAAGCGACGCATACTGCGAGAAACGAGTGATTAAGATACATGGCGATTGTAGAGTGCCTGCATGAGCAGCACTCTACGGATAGCGAACGTCGTGCTCTCAAGTCGTCCCAAGAGAGTGGTGGGCATACGAGAGTGCAGCAAAGGCAATCTGGATGAGCGGGTCCAGCGCGTTTTGCCCTATGGACGGCATCGATTGGCGTGGTCCCGAGCGTGGACATGCATATTTATCGGAAGATCAGCGCGGAAGGTAGCTAGGCTCTGGGCGAAGTCCGTAGGCTCCTATTCCGGACAGGGGTATGAGGCGGATGGCACGTGAGTTGAACGAGGACACCAATAACGTATGTCCACCTCGCAAAAGAACGATGAATCTGGCCAACATCCTGTACGTTGAGTGCGACTGCCACGCAGGTCCCTGAGAGCGCAAGACCCCGCTACTGCAGCATGTTGCAGGCTGGGGTGTGGGCGGAGGCATCAAAATCCCGGCCTGCCTGTCTCGGCATAGGCGATTGCTTGTATTTGTGCGACACGCCTCCATACCATTGTAGACAGCCCTTGCTGTTCAGCTGAGTGGTGATTGTCTACCACGCAGGCGGCGTGCGGCTCTTGCGGAGATGAAGCGCCACGTTCATCATGCACAAAAAGCATTCATCCCAACATCATGATCGACGCATCACTCAAGATCTCCTCTTGTTGAGCATGACGATGGTCTGGTAGGTTTCTGGCAAGCGCGCCGATCTGCCAGACTGGAGAGAGCAAATCTAAGCGAATGCGCTGGTCAACTGCTCCAGAACCTACTGTTTCAAGCTTGTCGTTCGGGGGTGGCTGTCGTGAAGTCCGGGCGTGGGCGTCGCCCGCTCGTAGTGGGAGCCGTGGTGGCCTAAGCCCAGCCGCTTTGCCAGCGCCTTGCAGTGGCACATGGCAGTCCAGAGGCCGACCCCAGATTGCGCGAACAGGTGCCAATCGGTGTAGGGATGAAACGAGGGGTCGGTCGGGTGCCTCACGGCATTCAGCTGCATTCATCTATGTTGCTGCGGAAGAATACCGGTTGAAAGCGACGGGAGCAGGATGGCCGTCTTACAGGCGTCTGACGAAGTTGCCGTACAAGCTTACGTCCGCAGCACAACATCGAGGCGCCAAAATCAGGGCGTACAGCAGAGGCATCGCAGAAGGGTGACGGTCGGGGCGTTCCCGCAAAAAAGAGTGCTATCTGAGCAAATGGCGGGTACGTCAATCGAAAGGAGCGTTCGCCCCGTTAGCCAAGTGACCAACTTCGTTAGAGCATTTGGTGCAATATATGCCTTGGCTTGCTCTCGGCTGGCATGCCAGGATCCGCCAATCTGGCTCGACTCTGGACGAGAGTGCTTTTGCATGCTGGCTGCATTACGAGGACTCCTTCTCTTTCTTCACCCCTCTCGTGGCGCTGGCGGGGACAAACAATGCCACTCGGTGATGCTGCTCGCTGCGCTCTTCGAGGTTGAGTGGCCCCAGTCGTGCCTCCTTCCACGCGCCGCTTAGTCACGGAACATGGTCCCTTTCCGAGGGCATCGTGCCTTCCACACAGCCCTATGCGCCTTCCTCGCCGCCGCCCTGCTCCTGCCCTTGCTTGCCGCAGCCGACTATGTGCCGACAAACATCACCGAGACGCCCAACTTCCAGCTGCTGCCTGGCATCGCTTCGGTACCAGCACCCGTCACCGTCGCGCCGGACCAGAACTGGCTAGGAGTCGACGGCTCATGGAACACCTTTACTCTGCGCGTGGGCGAAACAGGGGAGAATGTGCGCGTCTTCGTGTCGACTGCAAGCCAGCAGATATGGGCCATCAATCGCATGGCGTGCATCACCAACACCACGAGCCCGGTGACAGGAGAAATTACAGCATACAACGTCTTCGACTCGGATTGTGAAACCAGCCGCGGCTTCCTGTTCAACAGCAGCAACTCGGAAACATGGCAGCAAAAGGGCTTCTACCAACTGTGGATCGAGAAGTATCTCGGACTGGTCGGCAATGGACTGTACGGCTTCGATTCGGTGGGTCTGGGGAGGGCCGGGGAGATGGGGCCCTCAGTTCAGAACACCACGATCGGCACCTTGGTCACCGCCAACTTCTGGCTCGGGCATATAGGCGTGCATTCCAAGTCGACCAACTTCTCCGTCTTCGATGAATCCGTTCCGAGCTACTTAACCACGCTGTTCGACCAGAAGAGCATCCCCAGTTTATCTTTTGGCTACACGGCAGGCGCCCAGTACCGTAAGACATTACCACGTACCTCGTTGCAAATCACTGACTCGGATGCACAGGTGACCAGACGGTCCTCGGAAGTCTCACGCTTGGCGGCTACGATGCCTCCCGCCTCATTCCCAACGACCTCACCTTCATCTTCGCCCCGGATAATGAGCGCGACCTGGCGGTTGGTGTCGTCGGCATCACGGCAGATACCACGTCGAAAGGAGATATCGACCTCCTCATGAACCGGGACGACGTGACCATGTACATTGATTCGACGGTTGCAGAACTCTACCTGCCGGTTGAGATATGCCAAGCTTTTGAGGATGCATTTGGACTAAAGTACGATGAAAAGACTGATCTCTACCTTGTGGATGATGCGCTTTACCGGGATCTCGTCGCGCAAAACCCCAGTGTCACGATCACTATCGGCCAGAAATACAGCACGGATTCCACTTTGCAGATCACGTTGCCTTACGCTGCTCTAGACGTGGAGGCGACCCCTCCGTATAGAGGGTTGCAAGAGAAGACAAGGTACTTTCCTATCAGACGAGGTGCGGAGGCGCGTCAGTGGGTACTGGGTAGAGTCTTCCTGCAGGAAGCCTACTTGACCGTAGACTGGGAACGTCAGAACTTCACCGTGTCAGCGGTGGACTGGACATTTGGCAAAGCTCCACAAATCATGCCTATCGTGTCGCCCACCTACGCGGTTCCGCACTATGATCCCCCAAAGAAGAAGCCTTTGTCTTCAGGGGCAGTCATTGGTATCGCAGTGGGAGGTGGCTTCTTCGTTGCTCTGATTTTCTGCGCAATTGGGTGGTGGTTCTGGCGACGGCGGCACAAGCGCAAGCTGGCAGACATCAAAGCGCAATACGAGGCCGATGTCGCTGCGGCGGCGGTCACCAAGATGGATCCACCCGTGTCAGAGGAGGCTCCGACGTCTCCAGTACGAAGTAGTACAGAAGGCGTGACTGTCTTCGCGAAGGCCGAGCTACCTGGCTCATCCCATGTGCATCACGAGATGAGCTCCAGCGCAGAAGAGAAGGGATCATCAGCCGTGCATGAGGCAGATGGCGAGGAGCGTCAGATCTATGAGATGCCTGGAGACATGCCTGTGCTTCCCGAGGCAGGCGGCCGTCAACTGTCGGAAAAGGAGTCCATGGTGGTACGCGAGAGGATATACAACGGCATAGATCCGACCGGCACGCCAGATGCAACCCCAGCTGCGTACGAAGAGTCGCGCAGGCTCGCACCAATATCCCCGTCCGAAGTGTCGATAGTGAGCGGTCGGCTTCCAACCGACAACGTGTCGCCCATTACACCACGCACACCAAGAGACGGTGCTTTCTTGGAAGCCTCGGACACATTTTTCCAATTGCCGCCCTACCGTGCTCGCGAAGAACGACGCACCGAATCGGATGGCGATCCCCTTTCCCCCGTCTCGCCGCTGGAAGGATCTACGGATGCCTCCCGACGGCGGTTCTCTTACGAGTCATGAGGCCAAAAAGCTGTTTGTTCAGCGACGTTACGACTGGCGTTTATTTTGTTTGGCATAAGTGGCGGGGTTATCTTGGCACCACGGATATGGCGTTTGAGAGGGAATAGTTTGATTTGTGCATAGCAGAGGCTGAATACCCATCTAGACGGCGGCACGTGGTAGAAACGAGCAGCCACGTTTTGTTAGTGTATATAGTGTAAATACACGCTCTTCGCGCACATGGCGGCAGACCCTGAGGGGACCATAGATTTGTACAGGTGCATGACAGCCAAGTCGGAGCGCTAGGCTCATGCGTTCATGCTGTCGGGCTGGCCGTCGGCTGGCTAAACGGTCGCGGGCCTGCAACGGGCAATTGTCCTGATTGTAGGGCAGAGCCAGCGGCGCGGGCGAAGCGGTCTGAGGAAGGTGCCTTGGGCAGCGCCTTGCCGTAAGCAGCCAAGTTGAACCCCTCGTCCGCGCAGCGACTGGATGCCAACCCCACCATATCCTCACGGAGGCCGCGACGAGGCACAGGACGACCGCTTTTCTGCTGAAGCCAGTCCGTCAATCGCTTTCCTATTGCTTGCGACTTCCCGGTGAAGACTCTGCGCCTGCCTCGACTGTCCTACCCCAAGCCCCGTGCCAGAGCCGCCGCCCCGCTTTGTGTCGAAGCAGCTCCTGTCAGTCATCACATTGGCCGCGCGCCTAGCCTTATATCATATCGTGCGCTTGCCGCCCGCACTTCTTCTCCACAGTCTACATTGTCCGACTTCTGCGTCTTCAATCGTTACCTTCTTTACATACCTCTCTGAAGATAGAAAAAGCCTTACCCCGCCGCAGCTGCCACCATGGGCGACCTCGCCAACCGCAAAGTGTTCAAGGTAACGTTATATCCGCCATTCAGGGCCGAGCACGCGTACTGACAGCTTGCAGGTGTTCAACCAGGAGTTCATCGTCGACGAGCGCTACAATGTAACCAAGGAGCTGGGACAGGGTGCCTACGGCATTGTCTGGTACGACTCGAGCCACGGCGCGCCGCATAACAAGTGCTGATTCTGCCCCCAGTGCGGCTACCAACAACCAGACGGGCGAGGGCGTGGCCATCAAGAAGGTCACCAACGTCTTCAGCAAGAAGATCCTTGCCAAGCGTGCCCTGCGCGAGATCAAGCTGCTCCAGCACTTTAGAGGTACGTTGACATGCCACCGGCCGGCTGCAACACTACTAACACCTGCCAGGCCACCGTAACGTAAGACACACATGCTCCCGAGTGCCCCGATCGACCCCATGCTAAACCCGTCGCACAGATAACATGTCTCTACGACATGGACATTCCCCGCCCAGACAACTTCAACGAGTGCTACCTATACGAGGGTATGGACTACACCCATGTTTCAATAAGACAGTGCTGATAGGCGTGCAGAGCTCATGGAGTGCGACCTGGCAGCAATTATCCGGTCCGGCCAGCCGCTCACCGATGCCCACTTCCAGTCCTTCATCTACCAGATCCTCTGCGGTCTCAAGTACATTCACTCGGCCAATGTACTCCATCGCGATCTCAAGCCCGGTAACCTCCTCGTCAACGCCGACTGCGAGCTCAAGATTTGCGACTTTGGTCTTGCCAGGGGTTTCTCCATGGACCCTGAGGAGAACGCAGGATACATGACCGAATATGTCGCTACCCGATGGTACAGAGCCCCTGAGATCATGTTGAGCTTCCAGAGCTACACAAAAGCTAGTAAGTAGTCACTCTCTCGTAATGGAGTCACATCCCGAACTCAAGCTGACTTTGCATAGTCGATGTGTGGTCAGTAGGCTGCATCCTTGCTGAGCTGCTTGGCGGTAAGCCCTTCTTCAAGGGCCGCGACTACGTCGATCAACTGAACCAGATCCTGCACTACCTTGGAACACCAAACGAGGAGACACTCTCACGCATCGGATCTCCCCGTGCGCAAGATTACGTTCGCAATCTACCGTACATGCAGAAGATCTCGTTCCAGTCCCTGTTCAGGAACGCCAACCCAGACGCACTTGATCTTCTCGACCGCATGCTCGCCTTTGATCCCTCAAGCCGTATCTCAGTCGAGGAAGCCCTGGAACACAGGTACCTACAAATCTGGCACGATGCTTCCGACGAGCCTTCATGCCCAACTACATTCGACTTCCAGTTCGAGGTGGTCGAGGAGATCCCAGAGATGAAGAAGATGATCCTGGATGAAGTCAGTCGCTTCCGCCAGATGGTGCGCGTACAACCCGGTGCAGGCGCTGGGGGAAACCAGGCGCCGCAAGTCCCGATACCCAACAACTACGACCGCGCTGGATACGAAGACCCAAGGCCCCAAGAAGCGTTCAACCAAGGTGGATGGAACGGCAGCGATCTGGAGCGTGACCTTCAGGGTCTTGACGGCCGCATGCGATAAGTGGGTTTGGACGAATCTGTTGGTTGCAAAGATGTCTTCTCGTTAGTTTGAGCGTGAGCGTGGAGGGATTTGGGTAATATTTGAGCCCCGTGTAATTTCTCTCAAAATCTATTGAATGATTACTATGCTCGATTGACTTTGTGACGATCTGAATCCATAGGCAGCGATGGTATAACATTGCTTGGGGGTCGTTGATATCCGCAATAATTATCACAGGGTACAGATATCAGGAATACCATTCAGACCCCTATCAGCTCTGGTATACTCCTCATTTATGATACATCGTCGCCACCAGACCGGTTCCCATATGCTATGTCTTCGTTGAGCTCACTGCTACATGAGTTGCCAGCAGGTTTGGTCTACCTCATCCCTAGTGAATTGCAATTCACCCCTTCATGCCAATGGCATCCAGCACATCCCCCTCCAAACACTCCAACAACCCAGGCGCTTCACCCTTATACCCCCACTTCTCGCCCGCCCTCTCAGCCCTCGTACGCGAATTACTCGCGAACAAGTACCTCGCCAACTTCGGAAACCCAGGGTAATTAGCCATGCCATCCAGTTCCTGCAACCCGATTTGCACCGGTTCCGCATCCTTGATCACACCGTGTTTGTGTAGGATCGCGGCGGTTGCGGCAGCGACGGAGTGTTGGGAATGCTCTTGCGTGCTAGCAAAGTAGTATCCGTTTTCGTTGAAGAAATCGGCACTGGACGAGGAGGGGTTTGAGGTGGAGGATAAGGAAGAGACTGCAGCTTCCACAACATGCAAATACAGACGCATGAGGTCGTCGATATGCACCCAACTCCTCGTATTGGCACCTTGGTTGTAGTAAAAAGGTTTCCCACTCTCCAATCCCTTCGCTGCGTGGATGAAGAAAGGGATAAGCGCACTGTGCGTTTTCACCAGCCCCTTGCCTTTGCCGTAGATATCGGGAGGACACATGATGGCTATCTTGATCCTATCGCCATGTTTTGCGATGGTGTCGTGTAAAATGGTTTCGGTGTTGCGGTGCAGCGCCGTAGGAGGCAACTCCCTGATTTCAGCCAAAGAAGTCTTGTCGGACCATATCTTTGGGTTTAGCAGTCCCAGGTATGATGGGGAGGCCCAGTCTGACACTATTCCTGTGCCGGAGAGGTGGAGTAGGTAGCCTGGTGTAGAGCGCTGGAGGAGACCTGAGATGATGGCGGAGAGACTGGGTTCGTGGTCTGAGTCCCCGTTGTGCACGACGATGTCGGCGGAGGCGGCGGCGGAGGTTATCAAGGAGGTGCTGGAGTAGTCGCCGGTTAGGATGGTGATGTTGGGGTAGGTGGATTTGAAGGTCTCAGGAGTTCGGCGGAGAAGTACGGTGATGGTGTATTCGGGGTGGGTGGTTGCGAGGGTGTGCAGGACGGAGCCGCCGATGTAGCCTGTGCCTCCTGTGCTGGGTGGGGGTTAGTGGTGCGGATGGAGATGTTGGGGGAGGGGAGGGGTGGGTGTGTACAGGAAGATCTTGGGTGCCATGATGGTGTTGTTGGTTGATTGGTGATATGGCGTCTGAGTTGAGATGGATGGTGGGATATACTGTAGTGTTTTTGTAGGATCTCGAGGATACTTTAAAGGCATATATAAGTCGGCTACTCCGCTTTGATTGGTAATACGATCCCACTGCTGGCACAGTACTCAGCTTTACAGAATCGTAGCTGCATCATCATGTAACTACATTGTTTCGTCCGTGATCTAGAGGGTTTGTTTTTTCGACTCTTTTGTCCGGAGTGAAGTGTTCTCGGGACAACATTCAGGCCGGGTGGCTATTGCTAAGGATGGTGTACACGCTATTTACACATGACCGGCTAAGGAGTCTGTCAATGCGAAAGTTCGTCCGTGAATGCTGAGCGTAGATTCGTGTCACGCACGGGAAGCCTAGTATGTTTCGTTTGTTTGCACATGAGGATGCTGCGAGGTAGGAGTTGCTCGAACATTGCAGATGAGTAGGTTGTGGGTCGTACGTCGTGGGAGCGGAGGTGTCACCTGAGAACGCTTCGGCACAACGAACGACAGACTTGAGACCATACGGATGTGCTGGCTGTGACAGCTAGGAAAGCCTTTTCTTTCATCAGCTGTTCGTAGAGTAGCTGGGTGGTGTTTCCCACATCACGGCAATGCTGTATGCTGCCGAACTGGTCTGTGCGCCAGGCCAGGGTCTCTAGCGCGATAATTATTTCTCGGTCTTAGAACTTTTGGCAAGCCGGTGCGCTTCAAGTCGAACTTTTCGCGCCATTGCACAAGCACTCCCCCAAACGCAGTATACACCATGTCGCCCGCCGCGATCGAGTCGGGAAACAAGAGGAAGAGGTCTCACAAGAGCAAAAAGAGCGCCGAGCCAGCCATCGCTCCAGCGCATGATGGCGTAGACGCTACCAAGGCGCGCAAGAAGGCGCGCAAAGACAAGGCGCCTGTCGTCGAAGAGCCTGTGGTGGAGGATGTTTCTGAGGAGGAACAGAGTGATGAGGTAGAAGAAGCGGCAGTAGAGGAAGTCGTCGGCGAAGTCAGTGCTGCAGGCGACGACAGCGACAAGGAAGACGATGAAGGCGACAACGACGAGCTTGCCGAACTACCTTCTGGCACCGGCAGCAATGCCGTCGATCTCCCCTCAGGCACCTCCATGCCCTCAGCGAACCCGACGCGATTCGACGAGCTTAACCTGAGCGAACGAACCATGACCTCTATCAAGAACATGGGTTTCGAGAACATGACAGAGATCCAACAGAAGGCTATACCACCTCTGCTATCAGGGAGGGATGTACTTGGAGCGGCAAAGACTGGCAGTGGAAAAACACTGGCTTTCCTTATCCCCGCCATTGAGATGCTCTCGCAGCTGCGGTTCAAGCCGCGCAACGGAACTGGAGTCATTGTCGTATCGCCGACCAGAGAATTGGCGTTGCAGATCTTCGGTGTAGCGCGCGAGCTCATGGAGCCACACAGCCAGACGTTTGGTATCTGCATCGGTGGTGCCAACCGAAACGCAGAAGCCGAGAAGATCAGGAAGGGCTTGAACCTGATCATCGCTACTCCCGGGCGCCTCCTCGACCATCTACACAACACGCAGGGCTTTGTCTTCAAGAACTTGAGGTCGCTCATCATCGACGAGGCAGACAGAATTCTCGAAGTCGGTTTCGAAGACGAGATGAGGTCCATCATCAAGATCCTGCCTACGGAGCGTCAGACGATGCTTTTCTCCGCAACACAGACCACCAAGGTTGAGGATCTCGCAAGGATATCGCTCAAGGCCGGCCCCCTCTATATCAACGTCGATCACCGTGCCGAGCATAGCACGGTCCAGGGATTGGAGCAGGGTTACGTTCTGTGCGATTCAGACACCAGGTTCAGGCTTCTGTTTTCTTTCCTCAAGAAACACCAGAAGAAGAAGGTCATCGTCTTCTTGTCATCGTGCGCATCTGTCGACTTCTACAGCGAATTGCTCAACTACATCGACCTGCCTGTGCTTGGACTGCATGGCAAGCTCAAACAACAGGCGCGAACGAACCGCTTCTTCGAGTTTGTGAATGCACAGAGCGGCACACTCATTTGCACTGATGTTGCTGCGCGAGGACTAGATATTCCAGAGGTGGATTGGGTCATTCAATTTGACCCACCTGATGACCCGCGAGGTAAGCTTGATCGCACGCAATGCATGAGCATATACTGACTTGTCTACAGACTACATCCACAGAGTCGGTCGAACGGCCCGAGGTGCAAACGGCAAGGGCAGGAGTCTGATGTTCCTTTTGCCATCGGAAGTAGGATTCCTCAAGCTCCTCAAAGAGAACCGCGTGCCGCTGGTTGAGTTTGAGTTGCCTTCCAACAAGATCCTCAACATCCAGTCACAGCTGGAAGCCTTGATCAGCAAGAACTACTACCTCAACAAGAGCGCAAAGGATGGCTACCGGTCGTACCTCCAGTCGTATGCTTCACATAGCTTGCGGTCGGTGTTCGACGTGCACAAGCTGGATCTCGTCAAGGTGGCCAAATCGTTCGGTTTCTCAACACCACCGCGCATCGACATCAGTCTTGGGGCCAGCCTGAGTCGCGATAAGAAGGTGGAGGGAAGGAGAGCATACGGAAGCCAGCCTGCGCAGGGCCGACGACCGATGAGGGGAGGCAAGAGGTTCTGAGGTGGTAGTTGAGAGGCATTGAAGGGAGTTTGGCGTACAAAATCACATACGGGCCATGATCTAGGGTTTACAGCTGTGCATGATCTAATTGAGCACCCATGGGGATGTCAGTAACTTCAGAAGCGAAATGTGTTAATTTGATATGGACCTTGGACTTCAAACAACTCTGTCCCTGACATGTATGACGTACTTGGTAGCTCAACTCTAACTGCAAGCAAAATGAATGTCTTGAAGCTTGCCTGCCCGTACAGCGCCACCAAACCGGTGAGCCCTAGCAAGATTCGGGCGCGCAACCACTGAGGCAGCAGAAGAGCAACATTGCTGCGGTCGCGTCAACTGCCAGTTCACCAAGTCTGCATCCTTCGGAATATTTATTCTCTAGCATAAGGGCACTTCTGGTATATTACTTGACGGAGTTGTGCCCGGCAGCCAGCCCTACGAGTTTCCCAAAATGCAGAAAGTGCAGACGCCGCGGCTTGTATGGAGCCCTGGGGGATGCGCTGGCAAGTCGCTCTCGCGCTGGCGGGCCAATCGCGTCGGGAAGACAGTCGAGCGAGCTGGAGCGGATGCGGCCGCCCACGGGGGTTGCGGCACCATCACCCCTGGTAACGACACGGGTGCTAGAAGCTAGCTAGCTATGTAGTTAGTAGCAGCGAGACGGCCGCCCATGACGGATGTTTGACAGTCTGGCGGTGAGCATTTCACGAGGTTCTGAAGCTGGCTGGGAAATCAGCGCAAGAAAAAACATGGAATCTTAAGAGCCTGATTTGGGATTGTGGCATGGAGGCGCGGGAAGACGGGAGGGGTAAGAATAGAATAGGCGACGTGGTTGCTTTTGGTGCGACCAGCCATCTTTGTTACAGGCAGCCGGTGGAGGGACGGTAGAGGCTGGCATTCGTCGCGCACTTTGCAGTGGGATGCATGGCCAACGGCGTCCACGAGGGACACCAGGCACGCTGTATGGTCTTGACGCGGCCGAGTGGCTGGGGACAGACAAGTCATGATGTATCGCCCGTAGCCCATCGTTGGTTGATACGACGCGACCTGTCGCAGGTGGTTCTATTCACTCTGTGCCCTTTACATCATCTTTCATAACTCTATACCCCATCGTACTATTGCACTAGGATAATTGTAATAATTCTAATAATCCTTCGCCCACCCACGCCATCCTCGATCTGCAAGGTCAACAAGCCTCACCTCCAGCCCGTGTTAGCGCCGACAAGGATTGCTGTTCTCCAGCCGTGACCCAGCCTTTCTCTCCACCACAGCTGGAGTTGGCGACCACCACAGGACTGCCTCTCCACCAGCGAAGAGCGCGACGGAGCTGCAGAGCCATTGCTACCTGCGATAGACGGGAGCTGTTGTGCTGCCTGGTCTGGTAAGTCCCGTGACATCTCACATTGCTGAGTAGGTGTCTGACGCTGGCTAGCCTGAACGTCGGCGGCCATTGTCGCAGAGCGTCGCACGCCGCAGACATCTGGAGCTGTGTGCACGCATTCGACCGCCAACTGGACCTCTCACGTCCCCGTTCACGTCCGTTCACGACCCCCGTCCCGTTCACGCCCGCTATCACGGCTCCTCTCGCACACCCGCCCTCGCTGTTCGCGCACCAGCAACATCCAGGTTGCGCAAACGTAAACAGCCACGGTGCGGCCCTGCACCCACACCATCGCCAACATCATTTCCCTCCCATAACGTCCTCGAGGAAAACGGCGCCGGACATGTCTTCCGTCACCCACCCCGCCTTCTAGAATCTTTCAGATTCTACGATGGTTTTAGATACAGAACGACCTCCTCTTCCGGCACCTACTGAACCCTCGACTCTCGATTCCGCAGACGAATCAACCTACCACATCGACGAAATCAACACCGACGTCTCCAACCGCACCGACAGAACCTCGTACTCCGTCCCCGACGACGGCACCCCCATTACCATCAACACCACCTCGCCCACCAAGCCCCGCGGCCAAGCGAGGCTCTCCCGCAAGTTCCCCTCGCAGACGTCGCTGCTCATTGAGTACTTCGAGTCCGGCAAGGACGAAGGCCAGGCCGGCTCGCGAGGCAGCGTGCGCGTTCGCGTCACCCCCTCGTCTCGCAAGAGCAGGCACTCGACCGCGAGCGACAACGTCCAGATCACCCAGACGTCCGCCAAGCGCAACTCCCACGCGCCGTCCTACTCCAAGCGCCTCTCGCTCGCGACCAGCAAGTCGTACTCCGAGCTCTACGACTCGCGCACCGTCGCCTACTCCGACCTCTCCAACATCTCCTCCCTGCCGCCCGTCGACATCGAGCTGCTGCCCAACCACAGCGACCTGTCTACCGACGGCGGCCGCTTCCTCCCCATGCCCTCGGACATATCGTCCATGCCCGCAGACAGCATGACTGGCCAGACCGAGATCCTCCCGCCCGCGCGGCGCAGGAGCCGCAGCATGGAACGCGACGCAGTCACCGAGTCCATGGTATCAGAGGCCATCCAGGACACCCTCAAGGCACCCCGCCACCACCGCAGCAGAAGTCTCAGCAAAGACCGCATCACACAGCGCGTCATGGAGAAACTGGCGCAGCAGGCCGCAGAAGGCGGTGCTGCCAGATCGAAACACAGCTCTTCAAAGTCAAGAGACACGTCCAGACGGCGGGAAGACGAGCTTGCCTCGCCCCGCAAGTCGCACCGCAGAAGGAGCAAGGACGTCGAGCAGGCGAGCGGCACCGAGTCCAGCTACCTCTCCTCAAACGCCGACCGTCGTTCCCACGTCTCTGGGACTTCCTCTATCAACAACCCCAAACTACTGGCCACAGTGGAGGACGCCATCAAGCGCCTCATCCTCCCCGAGCTGAATGCGCTGAAAGAGGAGAACCGCACCTCCAGGAACATGGACAAGTTCGACCGCGCGAACCGCGACAGCATAGCCACCTTCGAAACCGTCGAATCAGCCGGCTCTCGCGACCCATCCAGACGCCGAGTGTCCAAATCCTCGAGCGCACCCAAACTGCACAGCAACAAGCCCAAGGTTGTTCTCAACCGCGATGGCGACGATCCAGGGACGACGCTGGCTGGCGGATCAAGTCGCAAGAGCGAGCGACGATCCAGCCGGGGCTCCATCTCAAGCTACGCAGATTCGACTACCCGTGAGGAGAAGGAGAAGTCCCATCGGAGAAAGAGCAGTAGCAAAGACAGCACCATGTCTCAACGAGATGCTGCTCTAGTTGGACTTGCTGGAGCCGGCCTTACCACTGCCGCTCTCAAGTCTCACACTTCACGGGAAGAGAAGGAAGAAGAACGCAAACAACGCAAGCACCGCTCCTCTCGCAGCAGTCGATCCGCAAGCGTATCCGAAAGTGTGCACGAGGAGCCTCGTGTCAAGGAACGCGTTCCTCCCCTACCCTTTAACCACAGCGAGCTCATCGGAGGATCCGAGCTCACTCGCGACTCAATCCTATCCGCAGAGACCGAGACCAAAGAGAGACCGCAGTCGAGGTCATCGGTCAGCACTGGCATAACAGGCACAGGTGCTGAGACGCCTCTTCAACAAGTCCCTCGCGGATACATCTCGCCATCACCCCGCACACCAACTCGCACACCCAATGCTCTCCAGCAAACTCTTGGCACGTCCCACAGCAACAAATCCACCAACGAGGTCCGCACATCAACGCCGAAGAGTGACCGCAGCTGGACCTCCCGCTCGAAAGAAGCCACTGACGCTAGCTTGAATGCAGCTGCTGCTGCTAAAGCCCGCGCAATCGAGCGATCCGGGCCCCAAGCTTCGGAATATGAGATCGAAAGCGATACGCAATCAAGACGTGGTGACACTGTCAGCCCAATACAGAGCGAGGCTAGCTATCGGGGAGATGCGCAAACCACGGGCTCACCACGAAGAATGCACTCTATCCGTAGTGGACCTTCGGTATCTTCTCTCGGCCACCAGTTCGAGCGAAGGGAGTCCAACCTCTCCATTGCATCACTCTCATCGACGACTAGCACCAAGGCGGCGGCACGCACCCGTAAGCGACCTCAGGGCGTTACTCTCGAAAGCAAGAGGTCTATTCTCAATGAGGATGCAACCACCAAGGACACCAAGCAATTCTTCGACCGCAACCACGAGAAGAACGACATGTACCGACGCGAACTTGAGGATAGCTCTGTGAACTACAACCGTATGACCATGTACACCGACGATAGCACAGGGGTGGAATACCTCGACCACGAGCAGAAGGTCGGTGATCTTCAGGACATTCGCAAGGTCGGCACAATTCCTGAATACGTCCACACACCACTGGCTGTGGAGTCTGCTGTCGCCTCCCTACATGACGAACAATCCACCCTCAGCGTTCGATCCTCTATGGCCACAAGCCCGCTCAAGAAGAGCACGCTCTCGCAGGTTCACACGAACCCAGCTTACGTCCAAACCGATGAAGTACCTGCCGGCCAGAGATGGGCTGCCATCCGCGACAAGGCCGAAGCCCTGCAACAGGAACGACGTGCCGAGGAGTCTCCGAAGCAAAACATTGCTCGTGAGAACTCTCCCAGGCAAAGCATCGCGCAGTCCGAAGCACAATCCGAGGATGCTATGTCGATGGATGAACCGATACAGATGCATCACAGTGCCTACCCGGTTGGAGACAACGACATGATGCCTGAGATTGGTTACGGCATGGATGATGACTCGGATGTAACTACCAACCCATCGATCATCCAAGGGCCAATCGGAGGAGGCGATGGTTACCACGATCGTACCGACGAGCTGCTCAGCCGACAAGAAGAGCGAGAGCGTACTCCCACCTCTTTCAGCAAGGGTGCCCTCGGACTCGGAGCTGGAGCTGCTGCCATGGCCGCTGCTGCTGCTTACGAAAGAGAAGAGCAGCAGAGTCCGGCTTCGTTCGATCAACGACACCAGGCCACCGTAGAAGATGAATATGATCATCCCTATCCAGGTGAGCAACAATACGAGCAGTCAGGCTATGCGCAGAGTAACCGCACTCCTTTGTCAGGCCAAACCGGCTGGAAAGACGAGGGTTACCAGTCGGCTAACCAACGTGAAGCGTACACGCCACAAAACCGCAATCACTCAAAGATCTTTGATGATGACGGCTACGGTGATGAGTACAATGGCGCGGACCTTGGCAGCCCTGACATGTTTGCTGCTCGTGCCAAACATGACCGACATGTTAGTGGCAACTCACACGGCATGACTTCTCCTCTCTACGACGCAGCTACCGGCAAAGGCATGGACCGCATCGAATCGAAGGACATCGTGGCGCTCATGGATCACCTTACTGTTCGCGACGCCCAGCGCAATGCTCGCGACACCGAAATTCTCGTCACCCTTGTGCGAAGCGCCGCGGAGATGCGCAACCAGTTGGATGACCTGAGGCAGTTCATCAAGACCCAAGACACGATGATCATGAACACCACCGACAAGCGGGTCAACCTTGCGGAGCAACGCATCCTTGGCGGTCCCCGTCCTCAGCCCCAGACACCGCCTCGTATCAACCGTACCTCTTCCGATGACGATATTGAGACCAAGAAGAAGAACGTCTTTAGGCGTGCTCTCAAGGGCCTCAGCTCCGGTAAGGGGGATGGCGATATCAAGCACATCGAGCAAATGCTCGTTCAGTTGCTTGGTGAGGTGGAGGGCTTGAAGCAAGTCAACCAACTCTCGTTGGATCAGCAGGCGAGGACGAATAGTCTCAACTCGTACGAGGAGCTGCGAGCAAGCGGTGACGCTGGCTACGAACCAGAAGGCCGTGCCAACACTGCCTCTTCACCAGACCAATCTGGCTACTTCTCCAACCCTTCATCTTCCCGCCGCATCCAAGATCTTCACTCTGGATACGATGTTGTACCAACGAACCGTATCAGCACAGTACGGGAGGAAAGCGACGAGGAGTACGAAGAGCGTACCCGCACCCCAGGCTATGAGAACACCGAGCGTATGACAACGCCAACCCAGGAAGCTTTCCCCGAAAAGCGCGCTTCGCTAGGAACTCCTCCACAAGCTTCAAGGGCAGCGCGGAACTCACAGAGCGATGACACTACCCCGAAGCGCAAGCACAAGTCTAACTCGTCGTCCATCTTTGGTATTCCCAAGATCTCGCGATGGTCAAAGACCACTACCTCCACCAACCCAGAGAGCCTGCCACGCAATAGCGGGTCTGGAGAGAGGCGACCACACTCCATGCACTCCAGGTCTTCTTCCCAGGATGACTACTACGATGACGAGGAGCCATACGAGCAGCATGCCGATGACAGGCTTCGTTCCAACACATCCCTGGCTAGGGACGAGCAGCGTTCGATACGTTCTGCACGCTCACCATCGCCTCTTATCCCGGAGGATATTCAATACGAGATGGAAGACCCCAAGTACCAGGCGCATCGCAACTCGCTGAACCTGCAGCACCCCCAGCCACGACCTGGGCCAACCGGTCGTCACCAGAACAACTTGGAGACTCAAGCGCAGATCTACAATCCTATTCGTTCAAGCATAGGATCTCCTGATTACGACCAATGGGGTAGCATGCCATCGCTGGCACGCAACCGTCTTTCAGGCATGTCAGCTCAACAAGGTGCTGGCAACCTATCGCCAATCTCATCAGATGGCTACAGTCAACACTCTGCTTCTGAGCAGCAGGCCGGCCCCCCTCGGCCTCCCAAGATCGCGGATGACGGCCCGCTCGTCCCGCCACCACAGCTGCTTGCTGGCTACGGCCAGACAAGGCAGATGTACAGCTCTCCGAATGAGTTCGGTAGCCAGGGTGCTTTGACACCGCTTGCACCCATTGCAGAGGTGCGTTACTCACTCGAGACTGACCGGGGCCATCGCGTAAGTTGAGCTCGCGCCTCAGAAAGACTGAGGACAATGCTAACATACGCAAAAAGATGACGCCCACTCCCTCGCCTCGCCCGAGCAGCCAGTACCTCCGTTCTGAGGCTAGTATGAACAGCCCGCAGCGCAAGATCACTGGCCCCAGGCCCATGGGCAGCAGGAGCCCACAGCCCCAGAGCCCTCTGCAGCACTCGGACACTGTTGTTCGCAGGAAGCCGATTCAGGGTGAGTGTTTGCTACTACTTGAGCGTAGTTGAAGATTTTTTTTAACTAACGAACATGCGCAGACGATGAAGAGTCTCTTGAGAGCTACCGCAGCAGTCTCGACTCGGAGATTTTCTAGGCGAACAATCTTCTCAAGCCTAGCATCACCGTACGCGGCAGCAGAACAAGACAGACTGCAGTCGCTGGCTGGGTGCAAAGTAATGGGCAGAAGGGTGACGCGAGGTTTCTTTCCCACTACCAACAACAACAACAGCCCGGTGTCAAGAATTCGCAACGACATAGGTCACCGCTTAGGCATGTGACATTTGCTGAAGAGTAAGGAAAGAGCAGTAGCAGCAGCAGCAGTAATAATGGGGGATGCGAGAAAAAAACGTTTTCCTTGGTTGTATGATGGGCTTCATTCGCTTCCGCGCATATATCACTTTTGCGAGCATGGCGTTTTTGTTTTTTTTTACTCTACATAGCGGTCTCGCTTTTCTGCAGACAACATGAAGTTTTGAAGGGAGTCTTGAGTGGCGATGATTCATTCATGAGGGACGAACTTCATGGCTTTATGAGAGATGATCACGGCGTAGTTAGGTGTGCATAGCTGTGCGCAAATGCATGTATTGTTTGCTGGATCATGATGTTCTTGATGTTTCATTTCATTTCATTCATCTTCCACTAACTAGATGGGAGAGAGTCTCTCATCCAACATCTTAGTTCCTAATATATGAGTGATACTTTGACATTCTTTTCATGTTGGCGCGTGCGTTCGGTGTTGCAACACGATCTTTGTCGTCATACTGCGAGGATCTGGTACCTGGATGTCCACCACCACCACCCCACCCAGCACACGACCAACAACGGCAAACCTTTCCAACCAAACCGAAACCCCTAACGCATTTCCAGGTTCCCGCTCATAAGTCTCTTCACTAATCGGCAAGACTTTTCCACATGTCGAAAGGATTCTCCATTCTCGGCCCGCTGTTATGAGGTCGTTGTGATGTCATCAGGGTCCACCACTCTTTCATCATCATCGATGAGGTCTGTGGTCTGAAGCTAGCACTTATGATACAAAAGGTTTATAATGCCCCTCCTGTAGTTACCCCTCCATTGCATATACACACACTTTCGACTTCTTTGATACCCAAATTCCACGTTTTCACCAATACACAACTTCAAAACAACAAGTTACGCATACGATACATATTTGAAACGATGTCTGCCGAATACAAGAACACCGACGTCAACGAGATCGCCAAGAAGGCGGAGCAGGACCTTAACAGCCAGAGCGCTGTTCACGGACACAATGCTGGTTTGAGCAGTACGTTTATCCTCTCCCTTCACCTCCCTCCCATCCTCACCCCTCACTCCCCCCAATCTATCCATCCATCCATCCCAAACCCCAACTAACCCCCCCTCCAGCAACGGAATCCGGCGTCGACACCGCAAACGTCGAAGGCAAATTCCCCGGCGCCCAAGTAAAATACGGCTCCGCCGCCTCTGGCGCAGGCAACAACCGCGAGATCCCGCTCGACGAGGGCGGCAGCATCAAGGCCAACGGTCAGCCTACCAAGGCGGGTGACTTTGCGCATGGTGGTGTTGGTGCGCCTGAGGAGAGGGATCAGACGTATGTTCATACGCATGGTGGGGATGATGAGATTAGGGGGAATGTTAGGAACTAAGATGATGGTGGGGGAAAGGGAGGCAAGAGCCTCCTGTTTATGAATAATTAAAGTTCAAGACTCACCTTTGTGGGAATGTGGATGTTGTTGCGCAGTGTGATACCGCTTCGACATTGCCACCCGTCTGTCGACTGACTTTTCGCACTGCCTTCGCGTTTCTTCTATGTTCATCTACTTGTTGTCATTCACTCCCTCGCTCGGCTTATTCAACATGCGTCTCAGATTCTCGGTTTCTTTAGTCAGCATTTATTTCGTTCGATCGTTAATGTCACGTTGTTGCATGAACATTTTCATGTTAAGTTATATATCATCTCGAACAAGCTGTTTACGTCTTCCTTTTGCATTCAAATCCTGAATACGTTGAAGATCACAGTAGCAAGAAAGTATTAGTATGGAAGTTCATAAAGGACTTTGACGCCTACATCCACGAAAGTGCTTTTTAGATGTACGTACTCTATTAGCATGTATGAAGCAGAAGGTATCTGGGAACTGTTTTGTATAATGTCTGGTTGTCATGTAGTCATTGTAGTACTCTCAACCGCGACCATCTATCTAGTCTCTGCCCAATGTAGCCCTCTCCATGGCCTGTGTTAGGAAGTCCTTGTCGACATCCTTCATGATCTTCAGGGCCTGTTCTACACTAATCCACGACCGCCTAACCTCATCAGGCAAAGCCTGCTCAACTACTCCCGGCTCGATGTCGACCAAAAGGTCACTGACTGGACTCACATCCATCCGAACCGGCTTGGTATCGACGAAGAATCCGACAGGCCTATCCATATGCTCAATCTCCATCGCCTCCTCCGCCGCCGCCTCCTCGTCCTTCTGCTTCTGCTCCTTCTTCATCTTGGAAAAGACCCAGTGCAGAACCAACAGCGGACCCTCCTTCTCGAATGCGTCGCGTGGTACTTCACCCGATAGGACCGCCGCGTAGAAGTGATCAGGCTGGATGGTAACCAGCTCAGAGACCATTTGCTGCATATAATAGATCGCCTGGATCATGTCGCGCCTAGCTTTATCCGGGAAGTAGCATAGGTCGAAACCGCTGTTCATCCAGACCTTGACGAGTTCCTCTTGGCAGGAATGCACGTTCTCGTGTCTGTCCATGCCGCATGTCTTGGATAACCATGCCTCCATGTAGGCTTCGATGAAGACTTCTGCGCCGGGTTCGTGGAAGCTGCTCGTGTCGAGGCCGAGCTGCTTGGCGATCATGATGAACGCCATGAGGACGACATTGTGGCGCACGACGTCGAGGCGGTTGGATAGAGAGTGTAGTTTGGATACGTCGTAGTACCATATGGTGCGGTTGATGTCGAGGGACTTGGAGGAGTGAGCGCGGTAGTTGCCTCGGGCGATTTCGTTAAAGTTGCGGAGATAGTAGTCTAGCTGCAGGCGCTGGGGGACGCTGGGGATCCATACGTTGTTCTCGTAGATGTCGTAAATGCCGATAGGTTGCGCAAATAGTGAGTGATGAACTTTCGCGAGCTTCTGGTCGAAGTGATCGCGCGCTTTGGCGTCCAGAGCGGCGAAGTCGTTGGTGTTGGAGGAGTGGGAGCTCGCCATGGTTGATGTGGAGGAGTTGCAGGAGGGATATGCGAAGTTGATGAGGCAGATGGGAATTTGATGAGAGAAAAGAGCAGTAAAGGTAGTGAGCAGGTTTTAAATAGCAAGCTTGCGGAGGTGAGCGCGAGTTGACCGTATCTTGCGGTCGAGACGCGCAGAGCAAAAAGTGGGGCTGAGGTGAGAGAGCAAACGACTTCTCGCAAGGACGCGCACACTCACCTCTAATATGCAAAAAAAGAGAAAATTGCTCAATAGTACAAGTAAACATCTTTCTTTTGTGCATACAAGCATAGTAAAAGAAGGATTGATAAAGGCAAAAAAAAGTAAACTTTCCAAATCAAGCTGTACCCAAGAGGCCAATCATCTACCTGTAAGATCGTCCATTAGTTGGACTCACTCACAAGCTAGACTGGCATTTAACAGCTATCAGAGGTCAGAGGACGGAATCGAACCGAAGTACATGGCAAATCACTTCCTAGAAGGGCTCACCAGACCATTGAGGACAAAGGGCGATAGAATCGATGGGAATCAATGCAAGATCGTGATATATATACCCAGAGATTTGCGCTTCCATTAATTCTGAAGGTGTAAGAGTAAGAGATGGATATGGTGGTGAGGATGTGGCTCTTGGAGGTGAGTGCAGGGCGCGAGGTGAAGGTGGGAAAGTGAGAAACCAGAAAACTCATGTTGGAGATAAATGAGAACAACACCCCCATGAGCATTCCCACGTATGTACAGGCAGCAGGTTCCGTACGCAACAGAAGCGCTTCGTTTGTTATCTTACCACAAACACAGTTCTCGCGCGTTAAAGGGGGCGGTGGGCATTGCATGTGGTCGTCCGCTTGGAAAGTCGCGCAGTGCGTTGAAAAAGCAGCTAGGATGAGTGAACGCGTCCTGAACTCTAGGTCCGCCGACAGGTAGTACAGCGAAGGCTTCATGGGTGGTATGATGGAAGGCTCAACGGAGAGGGCTGTATCCTGTTAGCCTTCGTTCGTAAGTAACATCAGAGGCCGAGCCTTAGACAAGACCGATTATCGAAGAACTGCATGTTGGATATCTCGTCTCTACCACTTAAAAGAGATATTCCGCTTCTTTTTGTCGCTACGGCTCGTTTCCAACTTCGTTAGGAGCCCTGGAGTACTTTGATTGTAGTCATAAGCTTCCGGGTGATATACGGGATTGGGCTCAGATGTGTTGTGCGGTTGCCTTGAGAGTTCTTCTATTTCATTATTGAGGCGCGCGTAAATGGACCTGGTGATTGAGGCGCGAAAGCAGACGATGTAAGCGATCCTGTTGAATACACGGTGCACTACTATCACGATTAGGACTGTCGATACTACGCTACAAATCTCTTTCCGACTCTAAAGAAGGAGGATTGGGTAGCACTCCGATACAACTCATGCAGAACCGCTGCACAGTTGGACAGTATCGTAGGGGACTTCCGCTTCGATCAACATACTCGTCTTCGGGCACGTGCTACGAATTGGGCGTATCGCAGGTCGAAGACGCTCTCGCATATCGAGAATAGGCGTATCCATCGTATCCCCCGTTGCCACTGCTCGAATCGGCATCATCATGCCCATCACTGTGATACCTATCCATCAGAGCGCACTGCCGTCGGCAGGATGCTTTATGCATCGCTTTGCGCAAGAATCGTACGACGAGGACGGCGGAGACTCCAGACTCGGAAGGCAAGATGCAGTTTTGCGCGCCCGATTCTCGTTGGCTGTCGTCATCGAGGTTGTTGTGCTACACCATGCGTGTCGATCGGGGATGTTCACAAGCAGTAGACGTCGCTATGATGTCGGCTATGATGTTTCGTAGGAGGCCTGAAGTATTGAGTGGAGAAGTATCATGCGATTTTGGAAGTGTTCAAAGCCAGTTTGCAAAGTTATCTGGGCAGGTACGCTCGGCGCACTTGATGGAAGGGCAAGAGCGCTGGAGATATCATGTTTGATCTCTTGGGCACATTACTTCACATGCTCTTCGAAGTATGCACAACCGCCGACATAGCAAAGAGCGGTGTAGACAACCCTGGCGTCTACATTTTCGTTCCAATATACAGAGGCATGGTGTTGCTGCTGTACTACATGCGCTAGCCGATGTACCCACGATCAGCTCCGCGGCAACAGCATCAGTGATCAAGAAAGACGCGCCAGGACAACGATATAAAAGCACGTTCTCGCAACCAGATAGGGGAGTCATCGCATTCATCAAACGATACAACCCTCGCATTACCACTTTTTACAAAACAACTACTTCAAGCTTCCATCACCTTACTTCCCACCATGTCGGGTAACAGCAACAACTCCGGCAACACTGGCGGCGGAGCCAAGGGCTCTACCCCAATGACCCAAGGCGATGCGAGCAGAATTCAGTCTGGTCAAGTAAGCCTTCCCATCACGTCTCGCCGAACCACATTCGTCTTCCGATGCTAACATATCCTTCTTCGTTTAGGCCAAGAGCGGCGGCGACATGTCCTCCGGCGGCTTTGCTGCTCGCGCTCAGGGTGCCGGAGACCGCAACGCGAATGCTGGCGGTCAGCAGAGCGGCGGCACCAAGAAGTGAGATATCATTCGAGGCACACTCTAGGAGAGAGTCAAGACGGAATGGAAACGACTTTCATTGAAGGAGGGCTTACTGTATGCATTCAGAATGTCTATATGTCGGCTTTGATCGAGAGTAGATAGAGAACAATGTGAATGCATTCATACAATAACTGAACGAGCCGTCAACCGCGTTACATACTGCAACAGCAAGAGAAGTGTGACTTGCAGGTTTACAAAAGACCTTGGCGTCCACATCAACGCTGGGTATTCTGACATGTACACAATTCATTGCTATATAGTCCTCAAAAGTGCGTCTACCCGCAACCGACCACCTAACCTCTACCTGATGTAGTCTCGTCCATACCTCATGTACACCCCATCGCAGCCTTCAGACCACGACTTCTTCTCCTACCATCCACAACCTAAATGTACTGAACAGTAACCTGCGAACCGCTGTTGATAGTAACATCAGTATAAACAGTGCTACCCTGCTTAAGATCAATAATAGTAGCACCGCTCAACCCATCCGTTCCACCAGTGCTCAAACTAGCACTCGCCTGCGTAAAGACAACAGTACCAAAGTTACTCAGCGCGACCAAACTACCTCCCGACTCAAAGTCCTCTACAATCCACTCTGCGTTCTGACGGCACAGGACGGAGCCACTAGGTGCGCTGAGTGTCTGGCTGACCTTCTTTCCGGTGCTCACGTTGGTGAGCGAGACTGTGCCCTTGGTGGTGGATGTAGCGACAATGTCGACTTGGATGACGTTGCCGGCCTTGACGGCGAAGTTGCTGAAGTCGTAGGCGTAGTCGGGGTACCACTCGTACCAGGCGTCGTAAGATACAGCGCCGGAGCTGCTGACGGTAAAGTCGATACCTGCTTGGAGCAGACCGCTGCCGCAGGTATCGCCGTCGATGCCGACCCAGGCTGAGGAAGACTCGGTTCCGCCAGAGCCAACGTGCTTGGGTGTGGGCACGGTGAAACGTCCGGTGGCTGACTTGAAGTAGCCGGAGGAGGGTGTCTCGAGGACGGCACCGGACCAGTTGGATGAGTAGTCGACGTGGGCGGTGGTGTTGTCGACGTCTGCGACGAACTTGGCGTTCTCTTTTGCGGCTGTGCCGACCAGAATCATAGGCTGCGTCCTGTGACGGCGACTGCCATCAGCACGGGATTGAACGCGCTCAGCGAGGGAGGAGGGACGGGCCAGAACGGAGCCAGTGATGGCGGCGATGATAGCGATGGAAAGCTTCATGATGAAGGGTAGAATGATTTTGCGGGACTAAGAAGGTAGTCGAAGCGAAAGAAGGGATCGAGAGTAGAACGATAGACTGCTGAAGCGAATGCTGCGTTGATGAGTGAAGTGTAACCAGCGGCCTTCGACACTCCTTATATACTTCCCAAGTCGAACCCGTACTATGTGTCGTATACCTTTACGCTCAATTGTTATACGATGGCGCGATGGCCCAGATCCAACACTTGATGATACCTTCCTAATACCTACTGGTCAGGCGCATAGCCATCCAGCTAGATTCGCCCTCCATGCTGAACTGGAAAGCGGCCTACACGATCCATCAGGTCGAACGCCGAGATACGAATTACTGATTGATAACCCAGGGTCGTTTGGTGAAGGCCTCTTCACCAAGAGATCGGCGAATTACCGGACTGGACAGGGGTATGAGTGGACAGTCCCGCTCGTGTGTTGACTCGGTAGGTATCAGAAGACCCTGATAAGTGATTTTCCTGGTGTATGGGAAGAAATCCGCCTATCACAGCTCTGTCACTTCCACCAAATGTGCGTGAAAGTGTCCGACTTCGTGGTTCTCGTGCTTGCATCGTCAGGTTCTCCTGCCTTTTTGGGATAACGCCCGAACGCTCTCTTGCAGATTGGACAGCGAAAGCGAAAGAGGTGGTGGGAGATGCGGTGCTCGACCGTATTGCGAGATCTTTGGAGATGCCGCTTGCTCTTCGTAACGTAGGTGATCTGATCTCTCTGCATTCCTTCTAATTTCCATCAGTTCTACTGTGCGATGACATTTCTCACTGGACTTCGGCTCTCGACCACATCGAATTTCGAAATCGCTACTGTCCAAAGACCCTATGCAACGACGGAAAGCTCCCATAGCGTAGATATGCAGGATAAATTAACTGCAGCAGAAGCTTGTCGTTGCTTATCAGTTGGCGTGTGACTTGGCAAGGATTGGTGTGGTGGTGCTAGTACGGGATAGGAAGTTCGTGATAGGTGATGCCCGGCGTGCACACCTGAAGAGTAGTAAGCTACTCATCTGCCAAGTTAGCTTGCGAAAGCTTGTTGGCGGCGAAATGCTTGAGTTGAGAAGGTGTGTTGAGTGGTGTTGAAAGAGCGTTCGAGATAGACAGGAGGACGGTCCGATCGGAAAGGCCTGTGGACGTTGCGCCATCAGTTTTGGTGGGGCCCTCGGCATTCAGAGCCAGTTGCACGAACAGCCGGACTGCGACATCGTTGCAACGCCATCAACAACACGATGCTTGAGATAACTATGGGGACGACATCCCAGAATGCAGCGGAGGATGAGGAGAGTCTGTGTCGCATTACTGCATACATCGTTGTTGCACGCCAACAATGGAAATGTATAGAAAGCAATGTATACTGCGACTTAGGATGTGACATGTACTTTCAGGACTCTGAGATTCTTGTCGGCGTGTACAGGGAACTTCGCTCAGCTGTTTCGCATCAAGAATGCCATGGCTGCGAGCGTGCGGCGTAGCAACTGCGGCGTCAGCACCCTCAGGAACGCTGCCTGATCCTCAAGTGCACTTTGCTGAATACCTGTCTAGATATCAACACATCCAGACTCTCTTTAGACACAAGCCTCCGCCATTCGAATATGTCAACCTCACCAGAAACACGCGTCCGAATGACTTCCAGTTCGAGGACTGAATGTACAGTTTATTCATACCCATCCCATGGCGGCATCATCATGAAGAGGTTTACAAACCCCGAGCTGGAGTACCTTGGCCTCTCACGCAAGATGTCAGATCCAGGACCGTTCTTTGATCCACAGCAAGAAGACGCGTTCGCACTGCGTATGCTCCACCTAGGCGCGCGCTGGTGGCCATCCCTCAAGTTCTACGAACGCCACACAAGAGACGACGTATATCCCTACGGCCACCACTTCCCATCCGACCTGCATGATGCCTACACGCCTACTGGTTCAGGCATCTGGGTTCTAGCAGTATGGGCCGAAAACTCACAAACATGGTTGGAAGAATACGATCCGCCCCGGAAACCCGAAGACTGGGTGGACTTGGCGTATTGCAGAACCATGGAGGAGCGATGTAAGATGTTGGAAGAGTTCGGCGCGACGTTCTATGAGGATGTTGAGCAGTGTGATAAGCTGCCGTGGAGTTTGGATGAGGGTGTCAGGGAAGGCAAGAGATACGAGGAGTTGCTGCGGAAGATGGAGGATGATGAATATTTCGAGGATTGGATGATGAGTCTGTGATCGACTGATGTTAGCGAAGGCAAGAATAGATCGTTTGCTTTGAAATACGGAGGAAGAAACATCGACTTCTTGTAGGCTTCCAGGGCAGGATGTCTCCCGTCCCTCGCTGTCAACATTCATAGCATCACTCAGGGACATGAAGAGATAAACGGCTTGTTAGATATGATCTGAATGCATTTACATTGTTCTGTTAACCCGCAACGTCTGCCATAGCTACGACAAAAGTATATCAAGATAACACATGTCGGTGCTAATTTAGCATAGCCATGACGTGAGCGGACCCTCCCTACGCGCTCAATATTTCGTTCTGACCTTCATCGTTCTCCGCACACCTCGCTCTTTCCTCAAGCCTAACCCTGCTCCGCCGCCTTGCGCATACGCTTCTCATGCTTCTTGTGCCTCTTCTTCGTCCTCTTCGCATACTTCTCCAAAGTCGCAATACGGTTCTTCGCCCAATTGGGACCGGCGTCGGGAGGCGGGGCTGTAGAAAGGCATTGCAGTTAGCCAAAGCATCGTATAGATAAAGAACAAGGCAGCAAGTGGACGCCTCACTTCCAAGGTCTCCTCTAAGCAGACGTTCCTTCTCGTCCTCTCGACGCTCATGCTTCCGCTCGAAACGTTGGTGACGGTGTCCGGACGATTCCGTGCGACAGCTCTGGGTGCGCTTCGGGTTTCGTGGTTTGGGGTCGTGCGGGTTCTGCGAGGGCATCTTGGTGGGGTGCGAGTATTTTCCCTTGGGTTGGTTAGACATGCAACATGTTATAGAACTTGTCTCTCTGATCTATACCTTGCCCGGGTACCAGTACGGGTCGTTCTCTTTGGTGTAATTCTTAGTCAAGTCGCGTCGGATACTCCTCGCGCTGTCTTCTCGGTCGGCATGCTCGTCGTCATCAGTCAAAGGGCTGCATTCACGGTCTCTGCTGTCGTCGCGACCGCGTATTGGTCCATCGTCTCGATCACCCCCAGGACTGCGTGGACGATGCTCCCGCTCATAGCTTGGCTCACGTTTGAAGCTGTCTCTTGAGCGATTGCGTGAACGATCATCAGATCCGCGCCTCGAATCGCGTCTATCATCACCATCCAGACGGTGGTGTGAACGGTCATCGCGATCACGGCTGCGCTCGCGCCTGCGATCATCGTTCCGGCGGTCGGCCGACCGGTCACGTCGGTCACGGCTGCGCTCGCGCCTGCGATCATCGACCCGGCGGTCGCGTGATTGATCATGTCGGTCACGACTAAGCTCGCGTCTGCGTTCATCTCCCCAGCGGTTGCGTGGACGGTCGTCTCGCTCCCGGCTTGTTTCGCGTTTGATGTCGTCGCCCCAGCGGTTGCGAGGACGTTCCTGACGCTCACGGCTGGGATCACGTCTACTATGATAGCTATCATAACCGTGGTAGGTCTGTGGGTAGCTGTCGACGCGTCCCTGTGGTTCGTCGCTTGGCTCGCGTTTGACGCGACTGTCGATGGGATCCTGGAAGTCCGACATCGCGCCGCGGGATGGAGTAGTCAATGCGAAGAGAGTGTAATGAGAACGAGAAAGGAAAAGCGAGAGGACGGATTGAAGTGACGGAAGGGAGACAGGACGCGGTTTGAGGAAGCGACAAAAGAAATGACTCGTCGTTGCGAACTTGAAGCCCCGCTGTGACAACCAGGGAGGAACGACGGCAGTATACGGAAGGGAGCAGCGGGCCCGCAATGGCCTGACGACGCGTCCCGTGTTGGGCGCGTATGCTGACACTTTATCAAGACTTACGCGCAATCCAATCTGAACACGGTCGAGATACCTCAGTCTTCGCGATGGAGACGCCACATGATGACTTAGCCCAGGCGCAGGAGAAGAAAGTAGCCGTACCCGTGACGTCACCACGCTAGATCGCATCCATCTCGACAGGCACGGCCGAACACGAAGGTGACAAAGCTGCAAAACACTGTTGCCTCGGATTACCATATACTTCCATAGCAGCCGCCACAGTATCGTACGCGCACATATTGAACACAATGTATCTCCTAACACCAAGCTGCACTATCGCAGCAACTATACACTTACAATCGAAATTCTCACCGCGGACCAAAGATTGAGAAACAGCCAGTAGTAGTGCCACAACCCATCTCTACAAAACCGCGATATGGACAGCGTATACACCGTCCGCGCCTCACCCGGCGAAGGACTAGGCTGTTTCGCTTCCACGACCATCCTGCCGGGTACGCTCATCCTTAGCGAAACACCCTTATTCAGCGTCGCAGAACCGCGCAGCAACAGCGCCGTAGTCTCAGCTTTTGCTTCATTATCCGACTCGCAAAAAACCCAGTACCTATCCCTGTACGCGCAGAAAACCTACAAATTGAAAGAGAATGGAGAAGAAGAAGAAGAAGAAGAAGAAGAAGAGGCAAGAGTAATCGACATCTTCAACTCCAACGCCTGGCAAACTGGGTCAAAAACATCCATCTGCCCCCTCGCCGCGCGCTTCAACCACAGCTGCATCCCCAACGCGTCCTTCGCATTCAACCCGCTCACTGGAAAAATCACAATCCACGCCATCGTGCCCATCCCTTCAAATTCCCAAATACGATTAAGCTACGAGCGACCCTACCAAACCACGCTATCACGGCGCGCAAAACTATCTTCCTACGGCTTCATTTGCGCATGTCCGGCTTGCAGCGACCCCACGCCCAGCAGCGATACCCGGCGCGCGCGAATGGTGGTGCTGGACGCGCGGATCCGGACGGGGCGGCGCCAGCTGTGGAGACGGCCTGTGCCGAAGGCCGCGTTGGAGTTGTGCAGGTTGCTGAAAGAGGAGGGGTTGGTGGGGGAGGCGTTGGGGCTTGCGTGGCATGATGCGGCGGTGGGGTGGAGGAGGCATGGGAGGGTGGATATGGCTGTGGCTTGTGCGGTTAAGGAGTTGGAAATCGCGGTGAGGTGTTTTGGTAGGGAGAGCTCGGCGGTGGATGTTTCGACAGGGTTTTTGTTGGGGTTGAAGGGGGAGATGGGGGGGATGGGGAAGGTGGGTGTTGCTGTGGAGGCTGAAGAGGTTGTGGGTTGCTAGAGGGGGTGTCTTGGTATGTGGTCGAGGTGTTCTGGTTTGGTGTTGAAGCATGCTCTGGGTATGCCGATTCTTCCATGCCACATTCCCGCTTCCTTGATTTGTGGCGCAGTAACGATATGTACAATGTGCCACACTCACAATCAAGCTTCCATCTCTAGCAAACAATGTCCCACCACTTCACATATCCACCCCTCGCATACCCAAACTTCCTACCCTCCTCACTTGTATCACCAATCTTCCCAGCTGTCTGCACCACTACCTACCTACTACCTACTACCTACCTACTACCTACTACCTACCTACTACCTACTACCTACCTACTACCTACTACCTACCTACTACCTACTACCTACCTACCTCCCCTTCAAATCACCACCACCGCACCAACCAATCAACCAACCGCCCAACCCCAGCATGCCTACAACCCCCCGCAGCTCTTCAAAAACCAATCACATCGTCCGCCTCAAAAGCATCGTCCAGCCACTCACAACATACCCTTCCAAACCAAACCCATCCCATCGAAATACCAGCATGCCACACATGTCCGAGTGGCTATGCCCTCACTGCTCACATATCAACCGCGGGGAAGGGGGCAGTGGGGAGAAATGCGGGGGGTGTGGGAAGTGATGATGATGATGATGATGATGGTGGTGGATGAGACGGATGAGACGGAGGGAACTGTCTGCGGTTGGGGATATGAGTACCAAAGGAGAGAAAGGAGAGAAAGGAGAGAGACGAGAAAGACGAGAAGTGGTTAGAGTGTGGGTATCAGGATAGGAGATTCGAGTAGACGAGAGGAGGGATGAAGGAATAGTTGTCGAGTTTTGTTCCGCGAGACACAAGACCGCGCAAGTAGAATGCACATTGTCTTGCAAGAACCGTATATGCTGATATACCGACTTTCCCAAACTCCATCGCTATGCAACAATGAATCATCAGACGTCTTTCTGAATCCATCAGGTTGGTGTTGCGAGCAACGGTGTATATATATACGAGGATAAGTATGTGGAGTGTCATACTTATCCCCATATATATATACGCCGTTACTTGCAACACCGACTGAATCATCAAACGTGACCTTCTCTTTTCCTCTCTCTCACAAATATCTCATCTTCGCCTACCTGACCCGAAGCCGCTTTCCAGCAGGTTCAACACCGCCCTCTTCCCTCGCCGAACTATGCGCCTCAGGACCAGTCCAAATTTGACTCTTTACAGTCGTGGGAGCAGTCGTACCATTCCCCTCCCCACCCACACCACTTTCACCCTTCCCATCCTCTTTCCCCCCAGCCGTCGGACCAACCTTCCTTGGCCCCTCGATAGAAAAGGAAAAAACCTCTCTCTCGGGCCTCCTCGACTTCCCCGTCGCCGGCTTCCTAACAGCATTGACATCCTCCTCCTTGAACAGCTGCCCCGTCCTCTTCGTCGCTTCCTTACCCGCCTCCGTCGCTTCTTCCACAATCTCCTCGCTGTAGTGCCACATCAGCGCGAGTTCACCCCTTACAAGCGCAGTCGCCCAGAGACTGAGCAGCACGCCTGGAACGAGCCAGAGAAGAGCAGGCTGCGCGTGGTTCATGAGATGCAGCGCGGCGAACGTGGCGACCAGACCGCCTACATAGCCCACTAGCGAGGCATTGAAATACGTTTTCGGAAAAGTGAACGGCGCTTCTTCTTTCTCGTTTTCTTGGGGTGCAGCAGACTCCCACAGCGGGCGTCCCATGAGTGAATGCGTCCAGAAATGGTCGCTCCAGCGGCCTGCCAGGGGTGTAAACTCTGCCTTTACAACGGTGTCCTCGGCTCCTTCATTTGTAGCGGGAATGCGTTTCTGGCGTCGGAGGTAGAAGAGGTAGAGATCGAAGCGCAGTGCAAGGCCTATCATGAGTCCAGGGATGATGATATCGCCTAGACCGAGCATGGCAGCGGCGTTCTTGCCCGAGGGCGTGGTGGCGGTGCCGGGTTTGGGGAACATGAGTTTGATGGGGACGTCGAGGGAGGATGCTACTGTTACCATGAGAGGACTAGAAGAAATGATGTTAGCAGTGTTCTGTGCGAACGGGTGAAAGGAGGGGAAGTACGTACGTGAAAAACACCATGTAGATGTCGTAGAAGAACAACCCCACGAGTATCGCACTTCCAGTCGCAAACGTCGTCGGACTGATGACCTGGATACTGCCGTATGCGAAACTGAATCCCAGCAGGTTCGTCAGGTACCACGTCTTATCCACGAGGTTGAAGTAGACGAGCGTCGCCAGCGCTACCACAGCACCGACAAGCGTGTGTGCGCCTACTCGAGCCTTGCCCGCCAGCGCGCGCTCGAGATATAGCTTCAGCGTCCACTTATTGGAGGGCATCGCGCGGTCAGCCCAAAGCCATTGTCTCGCTCCATCGGAAAGTGGTATGCGTGCGAGGAAACCGGGTAGCGGGCTGGTGATAGGTCCGCTGGCCTTGGTGTTGCCTGCGACAGGCACCGCCCTCCCCGCCTTGCCGTCGACATGGTACAGCGCGCCCCCGAGCACATGTCTCCTTGGAAAGATAATCGAATGCCCAATATCCAGCACGTCGCTCACCAACTTCGTCACAGCGAAGAACCCAAAAACAGCAAAATACGCATTAAGCGCTTTACTCAGTATACTCGGATCTTTAAGCCACTTCAGCAAGAAATACAGCGTCGCCAGCGATATCCCCGCGAAAAGCGGGAACAAGATAATATGTCTCGGCGACAGCCCTTCCATCTCGTTCTCCGGCTCCTCCTCCTCCTCGTCTTCAGACTCGCTGTCTTCATCTTCGGCGGTGGCGGCGCGTGCGCGGTCTTTCCGGTTTTTCTTGGGGGGCTTCGCGGCGGTGAAGGGGCGGGTGAGCGAGGCGTGGGCGGCGGCGTAGATGGGGAAGAGGGAGGCGAGGATCATGTGAGCGTAGACGGGGAGGAGCGGTTGCACTTTTGTGAAGGCGTAGGCGGCGGTGCCGAGGGCGCTGGCGACGAGGCTGGGCTCGGTGTCTGCCATGGTGCGCAGAGGGGTGGGTGGGTGTTACGCGCCGGTGGACGTGGCTGGCGGGGGTTTATATGGTGATGTGGGAGGAGTGAGAGTGGGTGGTGGTGGGGAGGTTGCTGGTGAACCCAGGGTTACAGAGCTCGATAACCCTCAACGTGGCCTATATGCAACCGCGCACAAAGACCTCAGACGTCAATGAAGATGAAAACATCCCGAAAGCATCCCACATTCCTCCCCAAACTCCCTTCTATCGCGCATGCAGACAGCGACGCGTAAAGCATCCTGCAAAGCGGCACAGTCGCGTCCTTTGCAAACAAATTCGGCATGCAAACCAATCAAACATGACGTCGCCGCATCGCGTCCAGCCAAACACCCTGATCGGCGTTCGTGCATGGCCAGACCAGCGACGGCCCAGACCCAGACCAGTGCCCGTCGATAGATCTAGATCTCGGCCTGCACGAGCGGGACCTTGCATGTTGCCCCCCTTCCTTCTCTGTCTTCCGCGCTCGAGCGTGGAAGAAGGAAGATCACCTCGTCTTAGAAGCTGTCGTCTTGGAAGCTACCAGACCTAGAGAATTCCACCGCCTCCGCCTCCCCACCAATCCCCATGCATGTTTCCCCCTTCCTTCACCGCTTGAAATCGATTAAAAAATCCGTGCGACGACTGCCGTGTCTCATGATCCAGCATGCCTTTTTTGGCCCGACCCCAGATGTCTTTTGGCATGACCCGGGTACTCGGTATTGAAGCTTTTGAAGGTTAATATTAGCATAAAGGTGCGGAGAAAAGCATGTAGCCTGCATACTCAAATCCTAAGGTCAGTAAGCACCGGAATAGACGCGGTAGTAGCGATAGAGAAAAAGCATGAAGTAGATGCGCAAATGTGTGTTTGTATTGCTACCGAGTGTGTGTATTGTTGTGTTGCAAATGTATGCTGTGTGTTCTTCTGTTTCCTTCTCCAGCTAAACTATGCCGAAACCCACTGCTACCTGCCTGGCTGTCATACTTGCGTTCTGCTCCTGCCTGCTCAGCAACTCTGGAACGCAACAATCTCTCCAGAACTTCCCCTCCATCCCCTTAGATTAAAGAATGAATGGAATTCGTGTGTCGCGTATACACTCGTGATGTGCTGGAAAGACGCCCCACAAGAAAAAAAAAAGATAAGTTCGTGTAGAGAAGAAGAAGGAAAAAAAGAAGCAAGAGCGCCAAATGTGCTGAATCGAGAAAGAAGCCGAAACACCCCATTTGTGCAAACAAAGGAAAAAAGCTTAGCAGTCTGATGAAATGCTTGTGTGAAACGCCCGAGAGACAACCGGATTACAAGAGGGATATTTTGCGTGCAAAAGACAGGGAAGAAGCAAGGTAAAAAAGGAAGAGGCCGTTGGGTGTGGTTAGACCGGCTGAACCACAGCTTTTGGGCAACAACAACAACACCCCCGAACGCGCACGCTAGTAAGACAGGGAGATAGGAAAAAAGAGTTGTAGTGATGGACTCAGCAAGGCGTGAGCCTGCTGGAGACGTTCAGGTCGCGGAGCATGTCAAAGGACATGCCGTCGACGTTGACGCGCTGCTGTGACTCAACGTACACGTCGTGCACGTTGGAGAAGGCGTTGCCCTCCCAAGGCGACACAGCAGTAAGCCTCTTGTTGTGTGGGTGTGGTGGTGTGACTGCCGCAATGACAGCCTGCTTCATCTGCGGGGTGATGGCCAGGCGCTTGCAGTCAAAGTACGAGGACGACGACACCGAAGACGACGTATACGAAGGTGCTGACGTCGAGGTGAGCTGAGGTTGCGAGGGGCAAGACGAAGAGGGGTAGTCGGCGACGTCCTCGTCATCATCGTGTTCTTCCTCAGGCGAGGAACGTGGTAGTGCTGACGGGTCAGGAAACTTGAAGGCTTTAGCCGTAGTGGGCTCTGACTCTTCCTCTAGCGGCGTCGACGAAAATAGAAACGACGAATTGTGGTGCGAGGTCTCGTAGTAGCCTAGGATGGACGGCGTGAAGTTGCTGCCCTTGGAGTTGGGGCCTTGTTCGCTGGAAAAGGTATACTCCGGGAGGGGAAGCGCCTCGTCATCCGTGTCGTCGTCGGTGGAGCTCCAGGCCGAGAATTGACTCTTCATCGGCGGCCGCACTGGGGGTATCTCGATGGCCTTTGGTCCATCGGTCTGGCGGCGTGCGTTTGGGTTTGGCGACGATGGCACTCGAGGAAACGATAGATCCGGACACGATCGGGGAGAGAGGGATGAGGTGGGGCGATGGTTGGATTGGTACGTCGGTATTGACTTGAGTTGGTTCTTGATGAAAGCGGCAAGGTTAGCGGAATAGTCGCCTAGCGTGGGTGACATATTCCGAGGTTCGCCATCGTTTACATGTGCGACCACGGTCGAAGTGCTGTTATCCGTGGCATCGGATGGCATGCGAGAGTGAGACCATTTTGCGTCAAAGGGAGATGGTTGATCTTGAGGGGTGGGTAGCGCGGCGAGGCCTTCGAGAAACTTGAGGTGGTCCTGGGGGTTGAAGAGACGGTTGACTTCGTCGTCGACGGACTGGTTGCGTCGAGCTCGGCGTTTCCGGACGGCGGCTCTGCCCTCAGCAAGAATAAGGAGTGCCTCTGGGGTCGAGCAGCCCAGAGCCTCAACGATGGGAAACGAGTTACTTCTTTGTCTCTGCATGCTGTGTCGGGGACTCGCCCTGCGAGGGGATGGCGAAGAGTGGTGGGAGTCCATGGTGTATATGAGTCCGGATAGAGCGGGAGAGGTGCTAGTTCATGGCCGCAGAGCCGCGGAGTGAGTCGACGCTGGGAGCGAGGAGTCCTAAATACACAGTGCAGGTTGAGGGCAGACGTCCAGGGGGTGTTGTGACAGTGCTGGTCCACGGAGCAAAAGGAAAAGAGAGTTGCCGCGTGTAAAACGGATGGCAAGGCTACTTTGAAGCCAGAAAAACGGTCGACGGATCAGGTCAGGATGGCATTAGTGGACCATCTCGCTTCCCAGGCCCCAGGCAGCCCTAGCCCGACAAGAAAATGCTCTCCTATGGGCCCAAGCCGAAAAGTACGAGTTGGCAGGCAGGCGTACGGGCACATGACGTTTACAGCCCTCGACCAGCGACATGGGTGGGTCTTGCACGGCCTTGGAAAAGCGCACTCGAAGGATGAACTATGCTGCACCCCTGGATGGCGTGCACCCATCTGCCGGATCCCGCTGGCGTTTCGCAGCGCTGCCCAATGGGGGCCGAGAGGGCGTGCGGCCTGTCATGCGCCGTCTGCTACCGTCGTGGCAAAGCACCGGAATCTCCGTTCTGCCATGGAGGGTTCGCGTTGGAGCGCCTGATGGTGAGAAAGCTCGCAGCCTGTCAGCGGTGGTGGAGGGCCTGCGCAGACGTGCCGCGACAGCCTGCGTGAACCATCGTACCCACATCAAACGAGGCCTGTTGCGTGAGGTCGTGGTGATCATGATCGACGCTACCCTTGCTTTTTTCCCTCGCTGTGCTGTTTCTCCAAGGCCTGATCAGCCCTGCCACTGATGCGTTTGGCCCGACGATCTGTCTCTGACTGGCCGCAGCTAAGATAAAAGTGCGATCGATCAGCACTGGCCGCGCAAGCGAAACTCTGCTGTACATGTAAACGGCGGTTCACGTACCCTCGCGTCGTCGTGATGTAGGAATTACACCTCACTTGCGCTGCATACACGGGCGCTCTCGTAATTGTCCGAGGTGGGTGAATGTGCGCCGTGCTAGAGCAGGTACGCCGAAAAAAGAATAACCGGCCCGACTCGAGCAGACGCGACACTGGTCCGAGGCTGAGCAACGCGTTCGCATCACGAAACCCGCGATAGAGTTGGATTTCCAGGGTCCTGAAGAGTCATACCCTCCGTGCCGATGCCATTTGGTCGGATATCCGGTGCCGTGTGGGATTCGATAGGTCCGACTGTGGCTGCAATACCGCAATCACTGGCGGCATCCCTCCGATAGCCTCAGCTGTCAGACTGAAACTGTCGCACCGACAATTTACTTTGTACTGCACTCTGTGACTCACTGGTAACCTCGTGAACTCTCAATTCACCCCTCATTTGCTTTTCTCGTCGCCTTGTAAGGCTTCGGCTGCGCCCTGGTGCTCATCTTACCCCCGTCCAAGCGTCGCTTCCTGGCCATGTCGGGCTGTTTCCGCATGCAGCTTTGGTCGCCCGGGCATCAACACCGCATCTTTTTTTTCACGATTGACATCATCACCGCGCTCATGAGTTGTGCGTATGCAGCAGCCTGATCAGCACGGTGCGCTGAATTTGCCCGAACAACTCCTCTGACATGCGAAACCACGACGCCCCGGGCCATCGTCCGAGCCTCGCCGCCGTCGCTACCAAAAGGGCTGCCTGCCCAACGGCGGCGCCTTCCCGGATTGCTTCACTTTCTCGCTGGCACCTTCTTGCATGTCTGTGTCTCCAGTTGTTTCACCACCCTCGACGGCAGTAGCCCCGCAGGAGGTATGCCATTGTGCGACAATCCCATCTTCGATCCCCCACCACCTCTCACCACCTCACCATCTACTGCGACACCTACCCGCCCATCTAACTTTGCATCCTCACCCCATCTCACGTAATGCGTTCGACCGCATCCTAGGGCACCATCACCACACCCCGCCGGTCCTTTTTCCTAGAGTCGGCTCGATCCGACCAACCCATGCTGTTCGGCAATTATATCGCGGGCCTTGTCATTCTCTCGGTGCTACCTCTGCTTTTTATCCTGGCGCGCTTCTACTCAAAGCGCACGCGACTACTGCCATGGACTATTGATGATACGTTTTTGGTGTTGGCCCTGGTATGGCCTGACCCCTTTACAGAAGGCACTCTCTAACCACGTCGGGTAGCTCCTTCTCTACGTGGTGATGGCAATGTTCATTGTTTGCGAGTCGCTCACCTCTGCGATTCATACTGCGTTGCTAATGCGACGAAGCGATGGCTGCTAGTCTTGTCCGTCAGCACATGGTGACAGCTGCCACGGCGGATCTCAAGCGAACGCTGATAGTAGGATGACATTCTTGCTGTGGATAACATTCTGGCTGTGAGGCGGGCGCTCACGCTCACAGGTTCTGTGGCTCTTCCGGCTTCCCCTAGCCATATGCACAGCCTTCACTCGATGCGCGATTCTCATCTTCTTCATTCGGACCTTATACACCAGGACGTACAGCTGGCTGAGATACGGTGGTATTGTCAAACCTTACACATCCACCACCATCCGGTATCCACATGTTTATTAATCCAAACCACAGCTCACTTTTGTACCATTGCGGCAATCGCACTAGGACTAGCCTCTGTCATGGTAATCGCGCTCCACTGTCGACCGATCAAGCAAAACTACACTATACCTTTCGAGGATCCACGATACTGCTTCCGACTGAAGCCCTGCGTGGTCACCATAGCGGTGCTGGGAGTAGTCCTAGATGCGGTCATCTGGTGTTTTCCACACTATGTGGTCTGGCATCTGAAGCTGCGCCATTCCCACAGGGTGGCTGTGTCGGCCATATTCGCATTTGGGTTGTTGTGCGATCAGGGACCATCCTCTCTCAGTCATGGCTAACGTGAGTAGCAACATGTTCATTGGTGCCTTTCGTGTCGACTCACTGGCCGATGTCGCATACCAAGGCGACGTAACGTACGGCATGGGCAACACTCTGATGTGGGCAATCGCCCAGATAAGCACTGGAATCATTGTAGCATGTCTGCCTCATCTACGTCCTTTGTTCGATTGCATTCTGCCACGCCGACTCATCCACCTCAGCACCCGCAAATCCAAGACTCAATCCAAAGCCTCTCAGGTCTCAGCTCAGTCTGTACTCGTTCCTCCGATCATACAAAGCAGAGCTGGCTCCATTGTTGTCACTACGCAGATCGCTGTTCAGCCCGGTTCGCCAAACCTGTTACCACCTCCACCACCGCCGATAGATATCGTGGATGGGCAGCTCGACCCTTTGGGCCCGATATTCCACGTTGAGCCAGGACCTGCGAAGCGTACGAGGGTAGTGTCATATGACTGTGGTGTGTCTCCGCGTGGTTGTGGCCTTCCTTACTGAGCTGAGGCTGATGTCGTGTTTTCCTACAGATGCGCACTGTTGCATACACTTCGCTTCCTCCCCGCATACCTAGTTTGGTACTTCTCTGGGTGTTTGAAGCCCGACAATATGAGATAGTTATTCTTCAAGAGTTAGGACGTACGTGGACCATCCAACCGCCGCCAGCTGAATGATTCGCTCGTCCCTCAAAGCTGTGACGCCTTCAAATCTCTTCTTGAAGTCCGCATCCGTTGCTAGACCCAACTGGCCCCTGCTGTTGTCTCCCGCCGCGAACAAAACTCTCTTGACCCTTCCTTCCGTCTTACACGTTTGGGCTGCCACTAAGATGTGGCCATGACCAACCGCTACCTCATACACCTTTGCGTCCTGACCATCTATCCGGACATCCAAGCACTTGACAAACTCCTCTTGAACGTCATCAGTACTGATGCCCGTTACCAGTGCGCTCGTTTCAGGATTGCCATTCAGCACGTCCAATTCTTCATTTGACCCAGGACATGCCTGACCCCATAAGAAGAGTTCGCCGTCCGAGTTGAAGGCCGCGCTCATGTACCCGCCCGATGCCACCTTCGTGACGTAGGTCATTTCAAGGTAAGGCACGGGCGCAATATCTAAAGCACCATCATACGGTCGGCCCAAGCACTTCTCATACCTCGGATCCCTTGTCTCCGTCCAAACGTGCCCATCGGCGTCTAGCGCAGTCATTGTCGTAGCATTCCCAACGCACAGCGGGAATTCGCCAAGTTCGTAAGGAAGGACCGTTACTCCGGTCCCCTCACCCATCTCACCGGCCTCAAGATAACGCCGGAAAGCCGCAAAATCTTTGACCCGCACCACCGACTCCACAGCTGCGGAACGATGCTCAACGTAAACCAGTACATGCCCCTCACTCCCGATCTTCACGTCCCTCACGATCTCAACCTGATCGCTTACGGTGAAACTTTGTATCTCTGGTACGCCAGTATCCTCGATCTCAACATCGGTACCAAACATGACAACCTTCTGATCCGCTGCTTTCCGGTCCATGTCCTCCCCACTCTTGACAGTCAACACATACCCCCTCAATCCATCGTGCATCGTGCTGCCAAAGAAGATGATCTCGCTTCCATTATCGCGATTTGGACCGAGAGGAAGCGCTCGTTTCAGATCGCTGTCGCTGGTCAAGTATTCTTTCTGAGCATCCGTGAGGCCTGTGCCCATGTACCGAACGTGTGGTTCCCCAACACCATCACCACTACCACCATTCTTATTCCCCTCTCCATCTCTATTTCCACAATCGACTGGGTTGCTGCAAGCGACCACAGCGTCGCACCAACCCGCCCAAAGCACTCGGATGCTCTGTGCCTGCAAAATACACCCAGTGCTCCCCGCGCTAGTCCCAGGGCGAGCACCCTCGTGTTTCACACCAAAAGCGTACAGCCGCATAGTGCGATCCCGACTTGTCTTGTAGCGGACGAACAACAAACAAGCTGTTCGAAACAGAAAGTAGAAACGAGAACGACAGAAGCAACACAGGCCGTTGGGATCTGTAACCAATGTTGTCGATCGTTTACGCCTCTTCCCGTGTCGATCTGCGGGCGGCGCGTGGGGTTGGGTTGGGGGGTGTGGGTGGAGGTGTTACCGTACCAAACATTTACCGTGTCGCGTAACGTGTTGTGACAGATCCATGGATGGGCTAGATGGGTCTTAGCGTGGACGCGACGCGACGCGCATTAGAAGATTCGAAGACGCAGGCTCGCAGGACGCGTTCGTTTATCCCTAGCGTAGGCGCGTACGTACGCGTCCTTCCAAGCTTGCTGTTCTGCGGTCGACCCCGAGTGCGCCGCGGAAATCTTAACCTCTGGAGCTCCACACACGGTGCGCTTTGTCTGCAGTGTCTGTGTTTCCAGGATTAATCTTAATTAAAGTTGCATGTTTGGTAGACTTTCGCAAACAACTGTAACAGTGACAGCGCGGGAAGCGGGTTGCGGGAACCGTTTTCTTTTACTTTGCGCTTCGCTTCGCATTGCCATTGCTGATTGAGTTCGAAACATTGCCTGTTCCTCCATCGTGGACGGGTCCCTCAACGCTTGACTGAACTGTGGGATGACGTAGAACGGTGTGTGGGGAAATTGCGATGACAGCAGAGCCTCAGGATAATGTCACTGCCTTGGGTGGCGAACTACAAATCAAGGACGTGGACATTGGAACGGAGAGACGAGGGGAAGTTGGAAGGATTGAGTTAGGCGCCCTACTATCCTACTACCAGCTACGACGGCAGACAGCAGACAGCACAATGCCAACCATGTCAATCTATCACGCGTGCACCTGCATCATCATGCAAGATACGCGAGCGACATCCCCAATCTCCTCAAATCCTTCGACCTATACCAACTGCGTCATCTGCCGCTTCTTCTGGAGCTTTCCCCGCAGACCCGCTTCCTTGATCTCGTTTACATTCCACAGAAAGTGGGCTGTTCGCATCGATAGGAGGACACGAGACGAGACAAGAAAGGAAGGAGCGAACCGAAGCTGACGAACCCCTCATCCGGACCATGAATTGGATTAGACGAGCACCCAATGCCACTTGGTCATACCTAACCGCTGGAAGAAGGAAAATAGCGAGGACTTTGGTACGAGGCCGGCGTAGGTGGACTGCCACCATGAGGCGAAGGTACCTGCATACAGTTCTTGCGTTAGCGCTTTATTTCAAGTCCAAATCAGTTTCTTCCCGTTCAATTCGCTTGACATTTCCGTGTCCTTTCCTTCCAATCGCTTTTCTTTGGTCACGAAATATCCCAAAGTTGTTTTGCTTTTTGCAGGTTCCCACGAAACGTACTGTCGCATCTCCATCCCCTCATCCCCGGATTCCCAATGCGCCGGAAACGAAGGGAAAGTAACACCCATACTTTCACACTTTCATACTATCACACTACACGTACCTTCAACCGGCCCCAGTTCAGCAAAACCAAGCGCTTCCAACACCCACGGCGCGACGATAGCGAGGACGCCCAGGGCAATGACGGTGCACATGACGGGGTGCTCGATGACGAAGCCCTCGATGCTTTGGGCGGTTTCCCAGGCTTTGTCGCAGGCGGTGGAGATGGTGGGACCGAGTGCCTCGTGCGACGCGCGGAGAGCGGTGGTGAGGCGCGAGAGGATGTGTTGGGCGAGCGTGGTGCGCCAGCCGGAGGGGCCGACGAGGGCGTCTAGGTGCATGTGTAGGTGGGCGCCGGTGAGGCGGGTGGTGAGGAGTTTTTCGACGACGGAGTCTGCGATCTCTTCTGTGACCTCGTCTGTAGGGTGGGTGTTAGAGGTAGCGGCGGAGAGTAAGGCGAGTTTCTCGTCGGGGTAAGTGGTGTGCTCCGGCTCCTCGGTGCCGCAGGGGAAGCAGGCCATGATTGCTTGAAGTCGCGCCATTGCCATGTTGACAGCTAGTTTGGTGGTAGTTGGTTGAAGATGGGGTGGTGGTGAGTGCGATATTGATATGTGTTCTGGCTTAGCGCTTGTGGCACTGCTGCGCCGCAGAAGCGGTGATGGTGAGGGTGACATAGAGCAGCCTCGCCCAATCGTTTTCTGAACGCCACAAGTATGCGACGCAGAAGAGTATGGGGAGGTAGGCTGCAAGGCTGCAGGCAAGGCGCACTCTCATCTATTAACAAGCCTAAGGACGATGTGAATGCAGTACAGCAATCTTACCAGATCTTGGTGAGCGCTTCTATCAGGTACTGCCTCTGAGTTGCAAGTCACATTTTGGAGCAGTACATCTCACGAGGATCATTGTCTACGGAATCCGTTGCGCGCTTATGCCCGTACAGTCTGGTGTAGTCTTGTTCTTTTCCAATAGGATCGAGACACAACAACACGTTTATGGCGATCGGTTGCTTGATGTAACACTGGCACGATTCGATGCCTCCAGGTAAAGGTGACGTTCGATGGGATCAAGTTCGCGTACACAGTTGCCATGTTTGTTCCGCTGGGCACTTGCCATGTCGTCTGATACTCTCTTACCGCAATTGGCACCGCTCAGCTGTTCTTACCTTTACTCCATCCTGCAGCACGCTAGAGCAATACAAAGTGAAGTGCAGCTTCTTGATCTTCTAAACATCCATCGTCTTCTCATCGTTCATTTCGAATCAGACGCTTTCATCATTCAGTAAGAGGTCGACTAACACTGACAACTGTCTTCCCCTCGATCGTTGCACGAGATGGGCGGCCATGCCTTCAAAGGACTGTATTGTCCCCGCATCTCCCCATCGGTCTACGAGAGGGTCAAAGCAGAGACGAAAGCCGCGCTGCAGACAGTCTTCGCGCAAGTCGTGGTACCGACTGAGATGCCCGGCAAGGTATGACTACACATCTACCACGCTGCTCACCTGCTGACACCCACAGGATGACTACGGCGACGTCGACTTCCTAGTCTGCTCCCCTCTCCACTTCAAAGGCACCACCACACTCGACACATTCCCCTGGCAAAGCACCGTCTCCCTCATCAAAGACGTCCTCGATACCACACATGGGCGCCAAGGCTTCCTTACCAGAGACTGCATGTACTTCGCCATCGACTCGCCCCAAGGCGAAGAGAACTACTTCATCCAGATCGATGTCAAAGTCTGCTTCAAGCCGGAGCTGTTTCACTGGTGTCACTTCGAGCTCAACTACGCAAGTAACAGCAAGATGATCGGCAGTATGGTCAAACCGCTGGGCCTCACCATGGATCCTGAGGGTATACATGTCCGTGTTGAAGAGATGGAAGAGACGAATTTTCCTGGTAGCATGGTGTGGGTTAGCAAGGATCCGAAGGATGCGCTGCGGATTGTGGGGTTGGATTGGAGGATCTTGAATGGGGGATTCAAGACTAAGGAGGAGAGTAAGTTGTTGATCTGCGCTGTTTGTGACTTTTGCTGATGTTATATTCAAGTCTACAAGTACTTGGCTAGCTCCTGGCTCTTCCACCCAGGTCACTTCGCCGCACGACTGGCCGAGGAAAAGTATAACGACCGACTTGAAGACCGCGCACCGTACTGGACACACTTCATCAAAGAATGGGTTCCGCAGCATTACCCTGGCTACCGCCACATTCAGCAGACTGCAGACTCCAAAGAGCCCGGCAGCAAAACCCACGAGCACGTCGATCAAGACCTCTCAGTATGGCAAACCAGCACCAGAGCAGCTGTCCGCAACAAAGTCTTCACCATGTTCCCGCATGTAGCAACCGCATACTACACCAAGCGCGCCGCATGGGTCAAAGAGCGCGAAGAGCAGAGATTGCGCGAGCTTATCACCCAAGCCATTCCAACTGGTAAGAATGGATGGAGTAGCGACGTACCCGTTCCAATCATCATAGTCAAACAGCTTCAGCCGCAGACCCCCGATCTCGAACCCACAGCTACAGGCGAGCTAACACCGCCGTTGACACCACCGCTCACACCCGGCTCATCTCCCGATGCCTCGCCGATCTCACCGAGCGCCCTCGCCTTTCCCCCCTTTTCTCCATCAACCACCACCTCCCCCTCCCCAGCCCTCCACGTCTCCCCCCTCCCTTCCACACCACCCCTCCCCTTCTCCGCCTCCCCACCTCCACCCAACATGTCCGCCACAGCCAAACTGCTCTGTCTCTTCCGCTGGACACTCTTCTGCCCCTCCACCGGCACACCTTACCTCGCCACCGTGCCGCGCGACAAGGACTTCACGATGGCATGGACAGATGCGCAGTATGCTGGTGCAACGGATGGGGTGTTAGTAAGGTGGGCGGAGGAGGTGTGGTGGAGTGTTTGGGTTAGGCAGTGCGTTGTGAATTATAGGGGGATGTGGAAGAGGAGGTGGGAGAAGAAGGAGAAGGCGGAGAAGAAGGAGAAGGCGGAGAGGAAGGGTGGGGTTGAGGGGGAGAAGAATAGGGTGGAGGGGGAGAAGGAGAAGGAAGAGGTGAGTGTGGTGGGAGCGAGGGTGGAGAAGGTTAGGGGGAGGTTGAGCAGGTTGAATGTGGAGCTTGTGGGTTTGGTTTAGGTGGGCCGTATTGGAGGTCGGTGGTGAGGGATGGGTATGATCATTCCCGTACATCTCTGGGATGCGGGATGAATTTGGAATTTGGAGTTTGAACGGGACTTTATTCGGGATATCACATTCGGTTACGACATTGCTCATACGACTCTGCTTGTTATGATGGCTTTTCTCGAAACACATCACATCACAGGAGTCATGGCTCCGAGGAAGTTAGAAATCTTGAAAAGGTGTTTTCACTTTACATTTCGCTCAGAATGAGCAAGCATGAATTCTGCAGTGAGGTTCTCCTTATCTCTTGCTCATGATCCCAATCCACAAAAGATTTGTCACAGAAGACTTCAGACGTCGATCAGCGTTCCACGTTTCCCGCACAATACAGAACCAAGCAAGACCTCCCACGCCGATGTTGAGGCCTCTTCCGCTCTAGACAGCTTAGATTCCAAAACCAAGACAGGGCCTCAAAATCGGTGTAATCGATCCCCCAAAGTCCTCTACCGTGCGGAAAGGCAGTCCACGCGAATACAAGTGATCTGAAGCAGCAATCGACACAACGCGCTAGTTTCCGAAGCACCCTTCCGATTCGGAACGCATACCCCACACTTGATCGACCCTCTCTCCGCTGTCAGCCCCTCAATAATGACGCCAGCCAGACGCTCTGGTCCCAACTCCTGCAAGTACCGAAGATGAGGGGTCGTCATACATCATAGACTGGGGCGTGCTCCATTGTAGAACCAACGTGCCTTCCATCCTCTGCGACTTTTCCTCTTCACAATATACGCGCACCTCGTTCTATTGTCGCGACAAACTCTTTGTATCTTGTATCTTGTATCCTTGAACCCTTGAAAGTGCTTTTACATTTGTACGCGTCCCGCGCAACAACTCCCGAAAATGTCCAACGACAAGATGAAAGCAGTGCACTACGAGGGCCCGTTCAAGGTATCGGTCAAGGACGTCGAGCTGCCCAAGATACAGCATCCAGATGATGTGATTGTCAAGGTAACGACGGCGGCGATTTGCGGGTCGGACTTGCACATGTATCAGGGACGGACGGCTGCGGAGGCGGGTCTGGTGTTTGGTCATGAGAACATGGGGACTATTATCGAGGTTGGTGCCGGCGTGACGCTTTTGGAGAAGGGGGATAGGATTGTGTTGCCGTTTGTGAGTATTCCGTAAAGTTGTAGATGTTGTGTGGATGGTTCTGACGTGGCTCGCAGAATGTCGCCGACGGCAGGTGTCGCAATTGCGAGGAGGGCAAAACAGCGTTCTGTACTGGGTAAGTCGAGCCTCAAACCAATTGTCGACCGTCTGTCCTGACTATCAAACAGAGTAAACCCAGGCTTCGCCGGCGGAGCTTACGGCTACGTAGCCATGGGCCCGTATCAAGGCGGCCAAGCGCAATACCTCCGCGTCCCCTTCGCCGACTTCAACGCCCTGAAGCTGCCCAAAGGAACCGAGCACGAAGCCGACTTCATACTACTAGCAGATATATTCCCAACGGGCTGGCATGGGCTGGTCCTCGCTGGCTTCCAGTCCGGCGAAAGCGTCGCGGTGTTCGGCGCGGGTCCTGTTGGTCTCATGGCAGCTTATAGTGGTATCCTACGAGGCGCGAGCAAGGTCTTCGTAGTCGACACAGTGCCTGAGCGACTGCAAGCTGCGGAGAAGATCGGATGCATCCCTATCGACTTCAGGAAGAGCGACCCGGTTGAGCAGATCATCAAGCTCAATGATGGTATGGTGGATCGCGCTGTTGACGCGGTCGGGTATCAAGCCGTAGACGCGTCGGGTAGCAAGGAGAAGCCAAACGTTGTCTTGGACCAGTTGATCATGGTGACCCGGCCCACGGGAGGCTTGGGTATTCCAGGGTTGTATGTTCCGGCCGACCCTGGAGCCCCAGACGAGCAGAGCAAGAAGGGCCAAATTCTGATCTCGTTCGGCAAGCTGTTCGAAAAGGTATGTTCGTGTCTCGTAGTCGTGATCCACCACTAACGATCTTAGGGCTTGCATCTTGGCACCGGGCAGTGTAATGTGAAGGCCTACAACAGGTATCTCCGCGATATGATTGTATCGGGCAAGGCTAAGCCGAGCTTCGTCGTATCGCACGAGATTAATATCGACGACGCGCCAACGGCATACGAGAAGTTTGACAAGAGGATCGAGGGGTATACGAAGGTGTTGATCCATCCGAACGGAGCTTTGAACTAGTTGGACGTATGAGTAATTAATCTACATTCCATTTTCGAGTAACTCACGTTCAAGCATTGAGTGTCGCGTTGATGCGCTCTGTCATGCGATCGCGTCGACGCCTGGCTGATCCCGTTCCCCCGCGCTAGTATCGCTGCATCGCCATCGCGCCGTCGTCGACGAGGTATGCCTTGACAATCTTGACCTCCTCAACAGGGCGGTCTTCCTTGTCCGTCTTGACCAAGCCCAGCTTCTTTACAATCTGCATTCCACTCTTGACCCTTCCAAAGATGGTGTGCTTGCCGTCCAACCACGGAGTCGGCGCCAATGTGATGAAGAACTGGGAGCCATTGGTGTTGGGACCGGAGTTGGCCATGCTGAGGATGCCTGCACCGGTGTGCTTGAGCTGGGGGCTGATCTCGTCCTCGAACTTGTCGCCATATATGCTCTCACCTCCTCGTCCAGTACCCGTGGGGTCGCCGCCTTGGATCATGAAGTTTGGTATTATGCGGTGGAAGATCAGGCCGTTGAAGTAGTTGCGCTGTGTGAGCGTCGAGAAGTTTTTGCATGTCTTGGGCGCGTGGTCGTTGTAGAGTTCGATGACAATGGTGCCCTGGTTGAATTAGTCAGGGTGTTGATCGTACAGGAATACAAACTTGCAATAGTGGTGTCGAGCGCGATGTCGGTAGACATGGTGAATGTGTAGTTGCGGGTATGAGGACTGTGATGGCAGCTTCCCCACGAGCTGGAATTCCATGTGAACTTCGGGGCACGGACCGCACACCAGCCACACATCTGCGCCACAGCTACTAGCTCAGAGTGATGATTCACAGCCAACAACCTATTCTGACATTTGGCGACCACAACCTCATCAACAAGAACATGGATCTCTCAACCTGGGCATTGCCTCAGCTATCGAAGCTTGTTCCTCTAGACGATGAGTCACTGAAACAACTGATATCATATACTGAGTCACTATCGCCCAAAGAAGCAGCGGACCATCTGCAGAATTTCTTAGGCGACAGCCCGCAAGCACTTGAGTTTATCTCTTCATTTAACAACCGGAGAAAGCCAAAAGCTTCCAGCGGCTCTGGTCAGGCTCAAGTGTCAAATGGCATGTCAGAAGTACCCAGGGCGAAGCCAAAGAAGAAGAAACCCGGTTTGAACAAACTTCCGCCACCGCGACAAGTAGAGGACCGTGGCAACGTATCTGGTGCATATCTCAAAAAAGATGAAGAAGACTACATGGCGGGTAGTTCAAAGCCCAAGGCTGCTAAATTCGGCTTACAAGAACAACCTGATGGGTTGCAATTACCAACCTTCACTACGTCATCGGGGACATCAACCCCCAAATCCCGTGGTGTCTCGCCTGCTCCGCAACCAGCAAAGAAACTTCCAGGCCAACTTATCTCTGAGACCAAACCAAAGGCCAAGGCAAAGATTAATGTAACTGGTGGCACGCCCATGCATGGTGCCTCGACGGCACTCAATGATCTGGAGTCCGCAATCAGAGCACTTGAGATTCAGACGAACCCTACCCTTGCCCCACAAGACAACAGCAAACGGAAATGCAATTGCATGGCCACCAGACATCCTTTGCTCGAAGCTGCGCCAAACTGCTTGAACTGCGGAAAGATCATCTGCGTAAAGGAAGGCATCGGCCCATGCACCTTCTGCAACTCAGCTCTGTTCAGTGCACAAGACATCCAATCCATGGTGCGCGTTCTCCGCGAAGAGCGCGGAAAAGAGAAGATGGCCGCCAACAACGCGGGCCAAAAGCGTGCCGATGTCTCGCTCGCACCACGCCCGTTCTCAACACCCCGCACAGGAACACCCGCATCTTCCAATCCGGCCTCGGACGTCGAATCTGAGAACGAGAAGCTCGCAAAAGCAAAACAGCACAGAGACAAGCTGCTCGCCTTCCAAGCCCAAAACGCCAAGCGAACTCAAGTCCACGACGAAGCCGCCGACTTCGAAACCACAACAGCCGGCCTCAGCATGTGGGCCAGCCCCCAAGAACGCGCCATGCAGCTCAAGCGCCAGCAAAAAGCGCTGCGCGAGCAAGACTGGAATGCGCGCCCAGAGTACGAAAAGCGCAAAGTAGTCGCCAGCATCGATCTCTCCGGCAAGAAGCTTGTCAAGCGCATGGCTGCTACCGAGAGGCCGGCTACACCCGAGAGCGAAGATGAGCCACCCGAACCTACCCAACGGCCCCAAGATGGGAATACGCTATCGAGTGGTAGCGGGGCGTTCAGCAAGAATCCGCTGTTGGGTGGACTGATTAGGCCGACTATCAAGGTCCAGGAGGGTAAAGGCAAGGAGAATGCGGGTGAAGGAGGGAGGAAGCAGACGTGGCGTCGCGTGCAGGATGATAACGATGATAATGAGCAGTGGATCTTGGATGGAGGCGTTTATGGTTCGAGAGCGGATAACGTGAGCTTGGAGATGGATGGGCTGAGATGATAGGTGCCATTACCTCCCTTACCGAAGTAACTACATTGATAGTGGTAAAAATAACCAGCAATCAACATCCATTCCCAAATCAGCACGCGAATCCATCTCAATGAAAGCCTAGCAGTGAACTTCCAACAAGCTCTCCCATCCTCTCGTTCTACCTAGGCAACTCGAACCAAGAACACAGTCTGCATGACCCTGTAGCCGAACAGCCGTACTTGTGGCGTATCAAGCATCCACTCCGGTGTCGCTATTGTACATACGCGAGAGCGAGCATAGCTCACGGGACTAGAGACCATGCATCTATACGGCAGGTCAAGCCCATACTCCCCTGTAGGCATTCAACGCGGACCTTTCTCCGCGCGAATAGGACCGAAGGGGAAAGCCGCGCGGAGGTGTATTGTGCGAAGAGCGAGTGAGCGAGTGAAGAAACTGCCGTGGTCCCAAGTACCCGTATGTGACATCCCAGCTGAAGCCCTCTCCTTACATACGGAATCGCCGCACCACCTCTCCATTCCAAGGTTACCAACACCAATCCACCGTCCCCCGCCGATCCCCGTTCACTCTTTTCCCCATCCCCAGGTTTTCCAAACGAAGCCATCTGAGATCGACAAACCTCGCCAAAAGCTTGTTCACCCGCTTCTTTGCTTGTTGCGACAAGCTCGACCAAGCAATTGCGGGGTACATGTGCGCTAACACTTTGTCTAACCCCATTCAACACTTGCCCCGGTGTCCCATGGACATGGTACGGAAGGAATTAATAGGCAGTTGGCAACGTGGCGGAAGTGTCAGGTAGGCGTGTTGGAAAGTTACCGCGGCCGTGGTGCGAGAAACGAATCCAGATGCGCGGATAGGGACGGTGGGTGGATGGGCTGGACCGTGGACTTGGGGCTAGTGTGAAGGAGGATAATGGAGGGAAAGGGACGAAGAGGGACGATGTGAGGACTAGCTGGATGTTAAGTGGGAAATACCCCGCAGACTGAGTCGTGGGTGGGGAATGTGATGGACGGCCCTGGTAGGGGGGCGTGGTGAAGGCAAGGGTGGGTTCCAATTGCATGGATAGCATAAGAGCCCCGCTGAGCCTCCAAACGAAGTGTCAGTCAGTCTTGCGAACACTTTCGTTTGTGTTGTTCAAAGTCTACACTCCTGTCTACGACGGCCGTCTCCATACTTAGACTATGAAGAACACGATGCGAGACCACAGCGATGGCTCTGGTACGTAACCCTACCTACACGCCAACTTCACATCCAGCTACACATGTACTGATGCAACATGACAGATATCTCAGACCACTCCCCCTCAGCCTCCAAACCAGCCTTCAACCACATCGAGCAAATCCACACCAACGAGCAAGTCCCCGGCCATACCAACTACTACGAAAAAGATGGCTTGCGGACAGCCGGCGACGGCGAGGACCACGATGCTGAGCAGCCCATGAACTTCAAGAGACTTATGGCGTTGGTCGCCATGGCTTTCCGTGCGTAGAGCCCTTTACAAACACTGATACACAACGGAGTTCTTCTCACTAACGCTCAAAAACAGTCTGGACAGGCAGCCAAATCCCCGTCTACCTCTTCGGCGGCGTCCCCCCCTACATCTACGCCGACATAGGCGGCACCGACCGCTGGATCTGGTTTATCCTGGCAAACCTGCTCTCCCTCGCCGCCGTATGCCCCTTCGTCGGTTCCATCTCCGACATCGTGGGCCGCCGGTGGGTCGCCATGATCGGCGCGTGCTTCCTGATCCTCGGCATGATCATCTGCTCAACCGCACATTCCATGAATATCTTCATTGCAGGAATGGTGTTTAGCGGTGTGGGCGCGGGCATCAACGAACTTACGGCGTTGGCGGTGACGAGCGAGCTTGCGCCGACGAGCCAGAGGGGCAAGTATGTTGCTATTTTGGTGTTTACGATTTTGCCGTTTTGTCCGAGTGTGCTTTGGGCGCAGCTTATTGCTAGTCAGAGTCCGGGGGCTTGGAGGTGGATTGGGATGTGGTGTGGTAAGTGGCCTCCCCATTCTCCAAATAACGCACGAGACGGGAACTGACAGTTTAGGTCTCTGGGCTTTCATCGGCCTCGTCTTGACCTTCGTGTTCTACCACCCTCCTCCCCGCGTCAACAGCGTGGGTATGAGCCGGAGAGAAGTTCTCGCACAGATCGACTACATCGGCGGTTTTCTGTCTGTTGCTGGTATGATCTTATTCATGATGGGTATGCAGTGGGGTGGCTACCAGTACAAGTGGTCCAGCGCACACGTGCTCGCGCCCTTGGTCCTGGGTGTCGCTTTCCTCGTCGCCTTTGTCTTCTGGGAAGCTTACGGAGCTAAACATCCCATGTTCCCCAAGCGACTTCGTCAGGAGCCCCGGATTCTTGGGCTGACACTTGTTATTACGTTCATCTCTGGAGCCAACTTCTTTTCTATCCTCATGTTCTGGCCGACGCAGGCGTTCAACGTTTATGGTCATGATCCTGTTGGTGTTGGTATCCGGGGTATTCCTGTTGGGTTCTCGATTCTGGCTGGGGCTTGTATTGTGCTGTGGTTGCTGTCTTTGCTCCGCGGTCACAACAAGGAGCTTTTGATCGTCTCGTCGATCATGATGACTGCAGGCTGCGGTGCTCTTTCTATCGGCCGTGTGGACAACTTGTACCAACTGTGGGGATTGTTGGTTCTCGCTGGTCTCGGCATTGGTGGTATCGTCGTGCCCGCATCTATCATCTGTAAGTTTCACGTCGCGTTGATCGATTAACGCGTTGCTGACCTCGTCAGCCACTATCATCTGCCCAGACGACCTGATCGCAACAATCGCTGCTCTTACCCTTGCCATCCGCGTCATTGGTGGTTCGATCGGATACTGCGTGTACTACAACGTCTTCATCTCCAAATTTATTCCCGCCGCAACCCACTACATCGGCGGCGCAATGGTGACCAAGCTCAACATCACATCGCCTGAGATCATCGGAGAGGCAATCGCCATTACCGGCGGATCGCTTCTCCCGCTTCTTCATGAGCTTCCGGGTATCAAGGACGTGCCGGGTGCGTATGAGTTGGTCGTGTACGCTGGACAGCTCGCGTACGCCGAGGCGTACAAGTACGTGTACTACGTGAGCATAGCGTTTGGCGGAGTCAGCATCATCGCAGCATGCTTCTTGGGCGATATCTCGAAGTACATGGACGACCATGTCGCTGTGGTCATGCATTAAGCTGGCTGTAGGGTGCTGGAACGCAGTGGATGTGTAGCCGAGGTCCGTAATTACAATCGAGACTTTATTTGAACGCTTGCGTTTTTGAGATCAAGCGTCCTGCATGGCTGTTGATGTTCGCAGCGTAGGTAGACTTGGCTGCATTGCGACTGAACGATGCAGAGGCTGTGATTGACTGAGCTTTGAAGACTTGCGCTACAGCTAGCGGCGCGATGTGCGTCATAATCGGCGAACACCTCTCGAACACCGCAGCATTGTTTGCTTCTGGCAAACCTTTGATAAAGTCAATGGAGGCCACTGTTGCCCATATCCACAACCTCTTCGATCCTCCAGATACCGAGTAAACCATGTTCCGTACCTCTTCTTCCCGGGAGCCGGACGATGTCGAATGGAGAGCAGCAGACCGAGGATCGAATGGTGTTACCCAGCCACCCCTACATCCAGAGACGTCGAACAACAAACGCAAGCGGCAAAGCAGTTGTTTTTGCGCACCGCAGATGTTCGGCGGTGGCATCTTCTTACCGGACCCCTCAACGTATGACCCTTTAGAAATCTTGCTCAACACGCATGACCAAAGCGAGAGAGATGAGCTTGTCGAAAAATGGCGAGACAACAAGCTAAGCGAGCTGAACTTTGTTGGTGTCGTGGTAAGTACTGCATCCATTGATGATGCCGCACCGCTGACGATGGTTAAGTCCGCCCTACTTGCGGGTGTCCTTACCTCGACAGGTAGCTGGCCAAATATCCTCACCACCGGCAGGCCCACTCCGTGGTATGTCCGGACATCGTGGTACTGTGGCATCATCATCACAATGCTCTCCATCATCAGCGCAGCCGACCAGACCGTGCGTTTACACCGGCTTTCGTCGCACCGCGATGGCATCGCCAATCTTCACAAGCTACTTGGTAAAGGAAGTCGCTGGAAACGAACGGGTCGTCGTGCGCCAAACCTTGTCCAGGTCTTGACTTGGCAGATGCCGGTCATGTTTCTCATATCCGCGACTATCTGCATGGTTGTGGGTATGTTTCTGCTCGTGTGGAGTGCAACGTCGAATTTGGGTAATTCTGGAGGATTAGACGATGGGGACAAGGTATGATCTCAGGCAAGTCGATTCTGGGAGGTTTCAACGCTGATTTGATGATAGGTCGCCATTGTTTTCACGGCTGTTGCGGCTCTAACGATTATCATGTTCTTCGTTGGGCAGATTTCGCTCTACTCGCCGATCAGGGAGTAGAAGCTGTGTGATTCGTTCGAAGGCGTGACAGAGCCATGTACGATTGAACGTAGGAGCGGTGCTGGTATCGAGAACGTGTGGAAGATGCTGATGCCGAAGATGGCGAGCTCGAAGCTGCTGCCAGCGGGAGGTGCCAAGCCGCTGGCTGCGCTATCCTTCTTTTGCACAAGCGTGTTCGTGGCAAACCTCGAGCACCTCATTGAGATCTACCCTCACTTGCCACTTCCGTCGCGTCATGCATCACATGAACTCGTGTGCAGCTCGCGTTGGACTCAATACACGCTGCTAACCATGATTCGCTGCTGCCTGTCTCGTCAGGCTGCTGTGGTCCCTAAACACGTCTTCCCGTCGCTAAAATGGGCCACGGCGCGTCGTTGCCTAGCTCGACCCTCTTTTGCCTCAACACGCCACTCCGCTGCAGCATCCAACTCCATCCTGTTACAGGCTGCCATCGTCAAGCATAAACGAGATCCCAATGTTGAAGGAAATATATAATCCTTCATTTTTCCGTCTTCAGCAGTCATTCCATTCTACAATCTCAATTCTGTCCCAACACACGCGCTTTCTACCACTTCTCACAACGCCACTTTAACCATCACAACCCAACATCAGATGTCGACAATGATTGACCTTCCTCCAGTCCCAGTTCGTCATACCGACTGGATTGATCATGTCGCTGCCCATCCAGAGACATCACTGCACACCTTGCTCGAGCCCTACAAGGAATATGACTCCAAGCTGCGCGAGGTGTTCGCTCAGCAACCAGAACACCCCGCCATTGCGGAGCCCAACATCCTTCCCATATTCGCAGGCCGCGAAAGTGAACTCAAGATCCGCGCTCGCAACCCTGAGGATGAATCCGAGGCTGAGCGTGAGCGCTATCTCATGCCTCTCGACGAGGAGGACCGCAAGCCGACTGGCTCTCCGGCGGTTGTGCAATCACTCAATGAGTTCCAGACCAACTTCCAGCTCTTTTCCGAGTCATCGCTTGTTGACATGGACTGGTCCAATGTGGTGGTCGCAGGTAGCGCTGTTGTAACTTCGTTGCTGCCGGTTCCAGAGGAACATAGTGGCTCCAAGCGCGCCCTACGCGAATACTATCATCAGAAATTGGCCCCGGCTTTGGATGTCGATCTTTTCCTCTACGACCTTACCGTAGAGCAAGCCATTGAGAAGATCAAGCAGATTGAACAACGCATCAGAGACTCCATATTGACAGAGACAACCACCGTCCGTACGAAGAACGCCATCACCATCGCTTCCCAGTATCCCACTCGTCACGTTCAGATTGTCCTGCGAATTTACAGATCTATCTCCGAGATTCTCACAGGCTTCGATGTTGATTGTTCCTGTGCGGCATACGATGGCAACCAAGTCTACGCCAGTCCCCGTGCGATCGCTGCATACATGACGCAGATCAATACCATCGATCTGACCCGCCGCTCCCCCTCATACGAAAACCGCTTGTCCAAGTATGCACGCCGCGGCTTCGAAGTCTACTGGCCGCTCTTTGATCGGTCGCGCATTGATCCTACGCTGTTCGAACGCTCCTTCGGTCGCACTCTCGGACTGGCCAGGTTGCTAGTACTTGAGAAATTGCCGAAAAGCACCGACCGTGACGCCTACATTGATCAGCGTCGTGCTGAACGTGGCAGACCAGCCATCAATCGTTGGGCCACGCAGAAGCTCAAAGGCGACATCAAGCAACAGCATGACGAAGATGTTGCCGAGTGGGTAGAGACCGATGAGGTCAGCGATTACCATACCTTCACCATCCCATATGGGCCGAAGTTCCACGCTCGGAAGATTGAGAGGTTACTGTTCGCGAAAGACTTACTACTCAACGCCGAATGGAACCGACCTAAGGATCGACAGACCACACTACATCGACACCCTTCCTTCTTTGGAAACGCAATCGATGTAATTGGGGACTGTTGCGGGTTTTGTCCCGAGCCTACCACACCAGAAGATCAGGAGATTGCAGCTGAGGAAAGCAAGATCTATGTGTCTGGCACATTGTCTTTCATCAAAGACAACCCTGGACGGCAATCAATCGGCTCTTTTAACCCTCTTACTGATGATGATTGGACCGAGATGGCATATGTCGGCAATACAGCGCGACTGTGTCAGGCTATAGTGGACGGAGATCTCGAGCATGTGCGGGATTGGCTCAGTCAAGAGGGTGCTGATCCCAACCGAAGGGACTACACTGGGCGTACTCCACTTCATTTGGCGGTCATGACCTCAACTCCAGAGGTTGTCCAAGCTCTCATCGATGCTGGAGCTCGCATCGTAGCTCGCATCTTCGATGGTAAGACCGCGCTCCACCTCGCTGCCATGCGCGGTGAGGCAGAGATGGTCAGAGCTCTTCTCATCAAGAGTGAGGCCAACGAAGAAGAAGAGGCAAAGAAAGAAGCTCTTAAGAAGAAGAACCAGATCCTCCTGGAAACACCAGATGCTACCAGTACCAACGACACCGAGGAACATGCTTCCGATGACGACAGCGAGAACGACGACGATGAGGATGACGACGTCGATTTACTTGATGATGAGTCCGATAATGCCGATGCGACTACTGAAGGCTCTGTCATCAAGATAGACCCCAAAAAGTCAGAAGACCACGATAACCTCCCAGATGATGCAAATGACGACGAGCCCGATGTGTACGACGTCAACGTAGTCGCCTGGGACGCACCGGTATCTGCGCTTCATCTGGCCATTGCAAACGGCCACACCGACGTCGTGAAAACTCTCGTTCAGGAGTTTGGAGCCGATGTACTATTGCCGGTCAAGCTTGTCAACGACTACAACAAGTCTCCGCGCGCGGCGATCCTGCCAGTCGTTCTCGCTTTACAGCTCTCGCCTGAGAAGGCCAAGGACATGACTAGATTGCTCGTCAGCCTGGGTGCATCGCCGGCACAGGGCGACACCAGCCACATCACGGCGTTGCACTACTTCGCTGCGCATGGCGCCGATCTGCTCACCACTCTAATATCCGCAAACAAGCCTTTGGCGCAACAAGCCGCCGATCACATATCGCTGAGTGGCTATTCGTTCAGACCCACCGTGAACAGTCCTCTGAAGACAGCCATTGAACATGGTGATGCCGCTGGAGTTGGTGCACTTCTAGAGCTGGGCGCGAAGCCTGAGCTTGACTTCGCCACTTACTCTACCGTTGCGAAAACCAAGGGGTTTCATTCGGCATACCACACTGCCGAGCACAACCAGAAGACGTTCAGAGAAAACGTCGAGCAGCCTGTATTCACTGCACTTCGTTACGAGGCACTGTCGATAGTCTTGAAGCTTCTGGATGCTGGAGCAGATATCAACAGTCTTACTCCCAAGGCTTGGTGCGCGCTGGACAAGAGCAACAACACACACGACAACGATACGGGCACCCTTTTGGATATTGTTCGGTACAATGTGCGAAAACTACAGACCTTTATCGAGAAGGGCAAAGTTGATGGCCAAGATGGGTGGTTGTGCTCCGAAGGCTGGGTGGACCGCATTGATAACTACCGGCGGTCCGAGCAATTCGCCCCAGTACCGCTCAAGGAAGATACTGAATATCTTGGAGGACTCGAACCGGGTACCTACGCTCATTGGATGGTGAGTGATCAGATCGACAGCGCCAAACGGATCTACGAACAAGACTTGGAGAGCCACGAGAAGTGGAAACAATCTCAGAAAGAACCCGAGGGTACGAGTGAGAAGAAGTCGGCTGTCCAGGCGCTATTGAAAGAGTTCGAAGCATTGGAGTCAGAGCTGCTCAGACGACAGGCGAAGACCTTCAAAGAGCTGCATCCAGATACCGAAATCAGGATACCCCCACCACAACAGTACAATTATGGTAGCTATGGACCTGACCCTCCAAAGCCGTGGAATCCGTTGCTCACCTTCCGGCTTTCTGACCTGACCGACGAACGACGGGAAGCTTACCTCAAGTTGTTCCAAGCCTGCTGGGATGGCGATCTTCCGACGATCAAAGAGCTTACCTTGTCGATGTGGGGAGATAATCAGACTCCCCTGCAAATCGCTGTTCAGAACTCGCAGGATTACTCGCCGTTCTCTATCGCCATTCTGCGGAAGCACTATGGAATCGCTCGTGCTGTCTTGGAGATTGCACATGCGCAATATGTGCCCGAAGAGAAGCCATTGGTCAAACACAGTCTCCAGCCCCGAGATGATGACGACGGTAGCAGTGACGATGGTGAGGATGATTTCGAGATCTACGCTGAGATTGTGGATGATTGCTTCACTATTGAGAACATTGGAGAGGTGCAGAGTCAAGTCAAAAGCAATGTGACGCCACTCAAGATGATGTCGTGGACGTGCCCGGCGTTCCGTTTTCTCGAACACGATGCTGCATCGGTCTCACCCTGGCTTCCACACCCAGAGCTCTCAAGCAGCCTCCGTGGTCAACCGCCTTTGGACTCGTCTAGTGGTAACCCGGTACCCGTCAAGATCCCCGAGGATGTGCGGCCGCATAGTCTGTTCCAATTGGCAGTCTATCTAGACGATGCCGATCTACTACAATTCCTGATCGCCAGAGCTCAGGAGTACACGCAACACAACACCGAACTCGACGATGAGACTGCACCGAGGTTCTTCCGTTTCGACGAAGCCGAGTTCTGGTACGCGATCCGCTTGAGTCGTACCCGCCTGCTAGGAATCATCATCAAGAACACTGGGGCTGGCATTCCTTTGGACGATCTTGTGAAGAAGAGCGGCATCGAGATACCCGTGAAGCCAAAGTACTACCAAGGGCTATCGGTGCACGGCAGGAAGCGAGCGGACTGGGCGAATGAAGGGAGAGAGACCCAGACGAAAGCAGTTGGGGCGAAGCATCCGCCTTTACTTCATGCCGCTCGTTACACAAGTTTGGAGAGCGTCGAGTGGTTCGCTAGTGACACCGCTTTGCGCTGTTATATGGAGTTTGCGGACAGTCATCGAGACGATATTCGCATCCAGAACCTGGCGAAGACCCAAGGCGGCCTACAGTCGTCTATCACAAAGTGGCTCGACCTACGCTCGCATCTACTGCTCCATTCGGTGGTTCTGGGCAAGGAGGGTGAAGAGTCGGTGAGCCTGCTTCGACATCTATGCAAAACTCATCCCAAGGCGATTGGACATCGTTCTGCGAATGGCATGACGCCCCTGCAGCTTGCTTTCTCTCAGCACCGTGTCGAAATGGTGAAGGTTCTTCTGGAAGCTGGTGCCGATCAAACCACACGCGACAACACCGGAGCGAACATTATCCACTCAATCCTGCACAAACATTTGAACTACCAGCTAGACCTAGAGAAGCTCCGCGAGCTTTTGGCGCTCATCGACACTCGCCTTCTCTCTAGCCTGTTCACCGAACGCACAACGGCGGCTCCTGGCGCAGCTACACCTCTTGCACGCTGGCTTCACGTCGCTCTTCCCCACAATTCAACAAGTTATAACTCGGAGAGCCACGAAAACATTCTCAAACTTCTTTTCGAGCTCAACAAAGGCGACGACCTCAGTATCGTCAATGGCGAGGGCGACACGCCTGTCCATCTTGCCGTACGGCGTGGTACTGATCAAGTCTTGCGCGTCATGCTCCAATGCCGTCCTGACCTTCTCTTCCGTGAGAACGCATCAGGACGTACGCCGTTTGAGATGGCAGAGGATACATATCTGGCTCAAGAGGTCTTCAGCAACCCTCCGCCTCCCAGCGACGCAGGGCAAAATCGTCGCCACAGACATCTTGGTATCGGGAACGTGAATACTAACGTGCTTTCACGACGTCCAGAATCCTTCGTCGAAAAGTCCCGAGATACTCGCGATGCTACGACAAAGGTGTGGGAAGTCTGCAAGGAGTTTGCCGAGAAGAATCAAGGGCAGAAGAGGAAGCTGGTCAGCCTGGTCGAGGCAAATGAGGTTGCGAAGCGACTGGCATTGCGGAAGCGGAATGAGTCTACGACGCGGGTGAGGGGGAGGCGGTTCAGGCGCAGGCATGGCAGAGTTGAAGCCATCCACGACGACGACGACGACGAGCTTGCCACAGGCGACGAGGTCGATGCGTGGTTTGGAGCGCATGGAACGTAGGCGGATCGCTAGTATCCGTTGTCCGATCGCCTGTAGAGATTCGGCCTTCTTGTGTTGGTACGTGCGGCTGGTTTTACCTGAGACTGGTTACTTGCGCAGGGGGAGACGAGGCGCCGATCTAGCGAGCCCCTATTTTGACACAACGATAAGAACGTATTCTTGACTCGCCTGTAGAGATTCGGTGGCACGGCGGAAATCCTTCTCGTGTTGGTACGTGCGGCTAGTTTTACCTGAGACTAGTTACTTGCAGAGGTGGAGACGAGGCGTCGATCTAGCGAGCCCCTTTTGATACAACGACGATAACATATTCTCCGGCTACCCACGAATCCGTGTTCCGAACGCGACTTTGGCCAGGGATTCTCATACGGTGTTAAAAGCAGAGCAGAAGTAAATAGATTTGACAAATAACACTCATTGTTGAGCACCTTTCACAGTTCGCAAGTTTAGCGTCTCAGCAATGGATTTCCTCAAGCGATTCAAAAAGCAATCTTCCCCAGCAGTAGATGCTACACCAACCCCATATGCCGACGACGACGTCCTTCCAGTACACACACTAGACGACACGAAGACTTTCCGTAGCATCATAATTACATGGACACTCTGCTTCAACGATGTTCTCGATGCGGATAGGCTCCGGTCCTCTCTAGCAAAGCTCTTGGAAAATGGGGACTGGAGGAAGCTTGGAGGACGCTTGAGACTCAACGTAAGTGGCATCTTTCGGATTGATTTCGCGTGGAAGCAGTACGGCTAACATGTTGGATGATAGAACAAGGGTGCATTGGAGATTCATGTCCCACGCCAGTTCACATCTGAGCGACCCGCCTTCTCGTACAGCCATGTCACCATCAACACTCCCATCGAAGAGCACGACCTAGCCAAGAAGCTTCCCAAAGCCAACAGAGCCGTCTTGATCTGTCCAGGACCCACGGAGTTCAATGACCTGGCCGCTAGCGCCGACGCGCCCATGACGTTTGAGGACTTGATCGCTGGAGACACGCCACAAATTTCGGTCCACATCACGTCTTTTACCAACGCAACACTCGTGGGACTCTCCTGGCCCCATACTTTGATGGATGTAATTGGCAACCAAAACCTCCTCTGCGCGTGGTCGATGGTATTAGCCGGAAAAGAGACCGAAGTGCCGCCTGTACTAGGGGCGCGGGAAGACATGCTACGTGCACTGACTGACAACACGACTCAGCCGGCAGAGGAGTACATACTCAAGGCCAAACAGCTCAAAGGGCTGAGTATGGTCAAATTTGGAGCGAGGTTCGCATGGGATATGCTTACTGGTCCTGCTCCAAAGTCGCAGACGATTTACCTGCCAAAGGACGTCGTGGCGAAATTGCGCGTAGCAACTGAGCAAGACCTACCTGTGCAGGAGAACGATGACGGTATAGTCGAGAAACCACCGTTCATCAGCGATGGCGATGTGCTCACTGCATGGACACTCCGCTGTATCGCATCTTCTCTGCCATCACCCCGTCCCTTGACCGCCCTCCACGCAATGAACGCTCGTTTCCGTCTTCCTGAACTCATCAACGCGAAGGGCATGTACATGCAAAACATGCTCGTCCCCGGCTTCACCTTCCTCTCTCCAGACATGGCAACCGGCCCACTCGGTCCCATCGCTCTACACAACCGCCAGCGCCTCCTCGAACAAGCAACCGAAGGCCAAGTCCTTGCCAGTCTTCGCGAGCAGCGTATCTCCGGCGATCCATCGACGCTTCTCTACAGTGACGCGGATGCGATGTTGGTGCCTTTTACCGACTGGTCGAAAGCCAAGTTCTTTTCTACTGTCGACTTTGGGCCTGCGGTTGTGAGGGCTGGTGATGAGAGTGAGGGAAGGAGTAATCCGCCTGGTATGCCTGCGTTTCATCATTGCTCGAGTAGGAAACCGAATCCTGCGGCGAGGTTGCTGGTGCATATCTTGGGGAGGGATCATGCAGGGGGGTATTGGTTGAGCTTGATTATGTCGCCGAAGGCTTGGGAGAATGTTGAGGAGAGCTTGAGGGAGTTGAGTTGATGGGTGGGAGGTGATGAGGTGATGCGCTGGTGCGATACTCATGGTTTCTCGTTCTTTTCTGCCGTCTGTTGCTTGGATGCCCGTTTAGACCTGCCTCGTTGTATAGTAGTACGCATCGAGCTGTCAGTATAGCTTTTCAATCGCGATCTTTACTTTCGTCGCAAAAGATTCTTCATGATAGAATGTGTACTAGAGAGGGTACACTTGCGCTAACGCCGGTACAAGATTAGCGGGAAAAGGAATATATCTTGGTAACACTGTGTGACATCATCTTTGCACTAGCTAGCATACCTAGGTAGTGCTGGCTCTATTTTAATCCGCTGAAGGCTTTGGAGATGCACAAATCGTTGATGCGAGTACAATCACATATATCGTGTTTCAGATCAGGTTGGTGACGAGAAGGGTACATGGTGGGGACATCAGGGGTAATGAGGTGGGGGTGACGTAGCCACGAAAACGGCTCCGGCACGGGCACCACCCCACCTGTAGCCCCATGCGATAAGGTTGACACAGCTGCAGGGTCTCTTGCTCGGAACGCAGTGCGCGGTATATATGTTTTCAAATGCCCCATGTGGTACCTGTAATCTTTGGTTCCCAAACTCCCAACGGTGGTAGTATCTTGAGCAATCTGACGCCATTGACCCTTCTGTTTATTCCACGCTTCGCACTCAACCCTCTTGAATGACATCATGAACTCCAATGCAGCAATGGCATCATCAACGGAGAGCCGCCAGCAACTCCAAACTCCTCCTCCGGATTTCGATGAGCACGGGCCCAAAGTAACGGGTCTCGAAGAGACGTCGGTCAAGCCGCTGGAACCAGCCGAACAAGCGCAAACGCCCAACCTCAAGCGACCGGCACAGGACGACGACGATGCCGAAACAAAGACGCCCTCAAAGGTAGCGAGAAAAAGCGAAGCCTCACGTGGACCAAGGACGCCTAAGAAGCCAGCACAGTCCGAAGAAGCGCTTGCGAAAAAGCTTGCGTCGGCTAAGAAGAAAGAGGAAGAGGCCGCAGTCAAAGCCGCAAACGCTGCGAAGAGGAAAGAAGCTGCCGATGCAAAGAAAGCCGAGAAAGAGCGAAAGAAGCAAGTCGCGCAATGGAAGAAGGACTGGAAAGATTGGATATCCAAAAACCAGACCTACGAGGAAATCACTTCAGGCGATCTGGGAAAAAATGTAAATGTCAAAAACGCAAAGGCATTCTTCGACCTGAAGCCAGATGAGCTCAAGTGCATCCCACATCGCCCCTCCGTGAACGCATTCAACCAAATGCCCCAGAAGGACTACAAATGGGATGATTGCGGGAAACTAGCCTTTCGGAAAGAAGCCATGCTCGCTGGTATCCCACAGGATAACGAACAAGAGTTCCTTGCCAAAGGGAAGAAGCTGTTTGCGGATAAACACGCCAGAGGGTAAGCGACCGATGTATACTGCAGCTGCAATGATGCTAACACTCTCCAGTAATTACGACAACCTCTTGTATGCCAAAGGGGGAAGGTCCGGGGCGGAGATTGCACGCTACAAAGAATCGATGCGACAAGACGAACTCAGGCGGATGCGCGAGGATGAGGAGGATAGGTTAATGTGCGAGAAGTATGGGGATGACCCGAATTTTCAGCACAACTGGAGTGGGTACTAGACTCTGATCAAAATGAATCCCCCATTACTATTGTCAGATGTGGTGCAGCAAACCTGATTTCGCGAGGAAGGGTCTTGTCGGAGCGTTGACGGGAAGGCTACCAGACTGGTGTGGTACTAGTGCACCATGATGCCAAAGGATCTCAACTATCCTGATTGTGGTAGTCTACCAATACCTCAATGCGTCTCGACGTGGCATCCAAGATAACCGTTTTGGTACATTTACCCCTCATTGTGCAGCAAATCTAGACCTTGTTCGGAAGGCCGTTTCGTTAAGAGGCACAGTTGTCCAGCGTCTTTATTCCCAGGGTAGTTTTATCGCATTGTCTCGCATGTCTTAAACCTCTCCCAAAGACATCGTGCAAGTGTCTTACCGCTTCTTCTTTAAGTAACGCTCTTTCGCATCCACTCAGTATGCCACTCCATCGCTGCGATTCGAAAATGACCAAGGAAACGTCACAGCCCCTCATCAAGGAGGAACCCACCTCGCCTACCCTAGCACCCCAGCTGCTCACCCCACCTTCCTCAGCCGTCAATGTCAAGTCCGAGCCTTTGTACTTGAAAAGCGAGGTAGAAGCTTCACCTTCAATAGCGAAGGCACCGAAACGCAAACGTCCAGCCACACCCGATGACAGTGACGATGAGCCAACCAGCCCCGTGCCATCGAGCAAAAAAGCAAGGGTTGCTGTTGTACCAGTCAAGATAGCACCCAAACCGCCCACAACCCCCGTGTCATCGAAGAAGGAGGTCGAGCCTCCCAGTATACCAATCAAAACAGAACCCAAAACGCCCATTTCGACCCCCGCAGAACGCGAAGCCGCCGCGAAAAGAGCCAGAGAACAAGCTGACCATGACGCGGCGTTAAGAGCAGCATTGCTAGAACCACTGGACACTCCCATGCAGTGGAAGCGGAACTGGAAGAACTATATCTATCGCAACAAACGAAAGAATCCCGAAACGCTGAACGCATCCCAGACAACGTGTATCAATGTATCCAAATCCGAAAAGTATTTCTGCTTGAACAAGAACGACCTTGAATGTCTTGCATTCGAGTCGAGGCCCAACCCAACAGACCCCAGTCGCGCGCGAATGCGCTTATACGACTACAACGAAGTGGTGCGTCTGGCTTGCAGGAAACTAGCCATTCAAGCTGGTATTTCCCAGCGCGATGAGACGGCGTTGATCACTCGTGGGAAGGCGATGTTGGAGAAGAAGAAAGGGTTCAAGTACTATTGGGAATTCGATCCTTCTATAGTATGGATGTGGGGTTAGCGTGTGGTAGTGACGGATTCGTATCTTGGAAGCTGGGGAGGAGGGTTGTAGGCTGCATCGCCAGATCATGTGTTAGTCTTCGCAGAATGGGAATCACAATGCGCAAGCATGTCGATGCAGAGAGCTAGTCTTCAAGATCGAAAAATTCATCATTCGTATATGCATCTTCATCGAGCTCTCGGCTCGTAATGTACTATCTTCCATTTAATCTGCGCCAGCTCTTGCCAGCCGATTTCATCCCTATCCATCGTGTTACCTATCGCAACCATGCGCAAGCATCTAGTACACGTAGAAAGTCATGTTCTCGCTATCCTGCTCGCGAAGCTTCTTGTTCTTGCGCGTGAAGAGAATCTTCGCCACCCACGCCAATAGCGCAGTCATAATGGAGAACGCAGCCGAGGAGCTGAGCGCGATGATGTAGCGAGGCTCGTCGGACTTCGGCCATAGGTATGGTGTCCTATTATCCCTGTTAGCAACCGATTCTTTGAGACAATGGAGAAGAAGTAGAAGGAGAACTTACCAGATGAACGAAGCATTCATAACCGTCGTCACAATACCAATAGCAACAGCCTTCTTCTCAGGCGTCTGACCGCATGTCGATCCACACCAACCCAGGATGAGCGAATTAACACCATAAGTGCCAATGGTGAAGATGATCATAGCGACGTAACGACCCGCAGTACCAATCTCAGCACAAGCCAGTCCAAAGCCAAAGGTAGCAACGGCCTTGGAAATAGTAATATGCCAAGTGCGCTCGTTGAACTTTCCAGAAGACCACGAGACAGCGATCGTTACAACACCGGCAATGAGGTAAGGCGGGCACGTCAAAACCAGCGTGATAGTCTTGCTGAAACCCAGAGTCTGGACAACGGTAGGGAAGAAGTTCTTGAACCCGTTGGCGGCAAGATGCATGTGAGCCATGAAAGCGAAGATCCAGACCATGGGGTCCTTGCCCGCTTGGCGGAAACCAGCCCAGACGGAAGTCTCGCCCTTGTTGCCGACGGTGTCGAGGGCCATGCGGTTGGTGGCTAGGTCGCGCTCTTCTTGTGTCAACCACCATGTGTTGTGCGTGAAATCTGTAGAGGTGGAGGTACGAAGTCAGTATATGTTTCACATGCACTTTTTACAGTCAAGTAAACTTACCAGGGAGCAAGAAAAATCCAACAACGGCGATGACAAAAGTGACGGCACCTTGCAAAATGAAGAGCCAGCGCCATCCCGTGATGCCAGCGACGTCGCCGAGGCCGTGGAAGATACCTGCGGCGATGAGGCCGGCGAAGGCGGTCGCGAGGATGTTTCCGGTGTAAAGGATCGCAATGCGGGTGGCGACTTCTTTGCGGGTGTAGAACATGGAGAGCAGGTAGACGGCGCCGGGGTAGTAGGGGGCTTCTGTTACGCCGAGGAAGAAGCGGGTTAGGAGGAGGCCGGTGAAGTCTTTGGAGAGGGCTGTCAAGGCGGACACGACGGCCCAGAGCATCATGCAGCAGCCCATGTAGCGCGATGGACGGGTTCGGTTAAGGAACATGTTACTGGGAATTTGGCCAAGGAGGTATCCGACGAAGAGAATGCTCACGCAGGTTTGGTACTGCTCGCTGGTGAGGTTGAGATCCTCTTCGAGGTCGTCGAGGCGGGCCAGTGCAATGGCATTGCGGTCTAGACAGAGCGATGTGTAAGTAAGTGCCTCCAAAAAGATCACTGTGAGAGAGGAGTGACATACCAAGGTAATTGAGCCAGTACATGCTCCACAACATGGGCATAATCCATCGGTCGAGCTTCTTGACAAGCGCAATCTCTCGGGGATCAGTCTTCTCGTAAGCACCAGAGTAATCCACCTTGCCGACAATGGGCACAGGCTTCATGAGCTCTTCATCCCGAGTCATTGTCTGCTCGAGCATGACGACATCGTTCTTCTTCTCAGACATGATGGGTGGTGTTCAAAAAACCTCTCTGAAAAGATAAGAGTATGAGGTGTAAAGGGTGTGGGTAAGACGCCCGTTGGATCACCGAAGCCTGAGCTGGTTGATCTGGGGAAATCAACAATCCGGGGGACGTGGAGTAGCACTCTTATACACCTCCATCCCCGCCCTCAGCGTCGCACAAGTGCGGTGGATCCCATACTTCGCCCCAGATCCTTCTCCACAAGCGATGTTCCGAAATCACACGACAATTGTCTAGGTACCTCCGCGCATGCATGCGTTCCAAGACATGGTAAGCGCGCTTCTTCCGGCCGCCTTGGACACACTTGAGGCTGAATGGCGCTGGGGGAATGGGGTCGCGGGGTCCCCGAAGGCAAGTCTGCCCGCTTGCTTGGTCTTGGAGCCTGACTATCATTGTGCGTTCTGCCGAATCGCGAACATGCAAACGTGCGGCACACAAGCTCGCAGGGCGTACCCTAGGTGCTGGGCGTGCTTAGTGCCAGGTTGGCTTTGCCGCCTCCGGTGGTTTCTTTTGGCAAGGACAGGTATGTCGGAGCCGGTGGTCGGTGGTCTCGTGTTCGGTCTAGTGGTGCCCGCATCGTGAACTTTGCTGTTCAGCGGGGAGTAAGCGCTCACGTAGTGTTGGTACAACCTTCAACGAGGGATGTAGCACTCTTGCGTAGAGTTGAGGGCTCCCATCATGCCATCTCTTACTCTTCTTCCTCCCCAGTCCATCCTGGCTGACGTCGCAATGAGAACACGAAATACGGTCACTCGTCCCGGGAAGGTAACCCGCAAAATACCAAGACTCTTTCCTGACATGAACGTCGCATTGATACTCCGAGCTCACTACTCGTGACTGGTTCCGGTGAGGAGCCCAGCCCCGACCCTGGAGTCTTCGTGGTCTTGTCGCAGAGAAAAGGCACATTGGCAAGCCACCGAAATCTTGGTGTTGCGCCATGTCGCGCGAGGTCAAGTGTTTTCATAGCTTGTCAGTCGAGGCCAACGTCGCACTTGGGCCTAGGCCAAGGGGGCCGAGACAGGTCCAAGATCTTGAGCCTGCGCTGCATTGCGGGGAAACTAGATGGCGTGCACGCTTGTCGCACGGATGGGGTGTTAGACGCGGTCTTTCGGTGCGTGGTTTATGGGTCCCACCAGGTTTCTGGATGACACAAGTCCGCGGTGGGATTGGTTTGCGGTTTAGCCTGAGGTTTCGTCTCGAGGCCGCTGCTGAGGAGAAGGAGCTAAAAGTCTTTCCGCTGTGGATTCGGCCAATCAACGCGGAGCCAAGTCAGTCCGCCGGGCCTTCATCGTCTTGGCCATCATCCAACAAAGGAATATCCCACAACTTTGCTTGGTATCTCCACGGGGCAGACCGGGTTCGTCTTTCGGTACTTGGTGATGCTAAACAATGAGACGCCGCATTGATGGTTCTTGGTAAATGGCTAGTTGCCGTCTAAGCGGTGCGGTTGGTATGCAGCGGTGCCTCATCCGAGCCTGTGCCATGGAAGGATCACAGTGGAGATCGTTTAGGCCATGTGCTCAAGAGAATTTGTCGGGTCGTCCTCGTGCTTCGCGGCCGTGTTCACCTGGTGGGCGGGTGCGATAGCGAAGGGAGGTGGCCAACGGATCGCGAAAACGTCCACTACCCCATGGGGTTGTGGAGCGAAACGGTTTACCAGCACTTTGGAAACCTTCTGGTGCGTTGTCGATCACTGCTACCACGAGGTCGTCTGGGAGCAGCGACCAAAGGTGGACGTCCAAGTGTTGCTTGCCGCGATAACGACCACCACGACGGCGAGTACACCACTACTTATAACGTTACTCACGGAAAAGTATCCGTACACTGCTGTCAGGTGCCCAACCGAGGTATTGTGCGCCTACTGACAACAAGCGGGGACCTTCTGAACGTTAAGGCCGCCTGCTGCGCATTATGGGCTGTGCTACCAATGAAGAAAGTCTAAGTACGAGAAATTACAAAAGTACAACAAGCATATCTACGGACACAATATATTCAAAACTCGCAAATCAAAGCGCTAACCGAAATCTCCAGGTCTCAAACCCACGCCTTCAGCTCCTTCTCAGTCCACTCCCACAGCTCCTTCGCCAACGCCCGATCTCGCCCCAGCTTCGTACTCGGCGTAGTCTTCACGCCCACCGGCTCATAATAAGCTCCATTGACCAAGTTCTCCTTCTTGGTAGTAGCCGCCCAAGTCTGGTTATACGCCCCCTGTTCCGTATCAAGCCAATTCCCGCCGGAGATGATATTCACAACCTGACGATCCATAAAGTTCGTGCTCGCGAAAAGGTCCGTCTTGATAAAGCCAGGATGCACCGCTACAGATGTGATACTCGGGTGATGAGCAGCCAACTCAGTCGCGTAAAGCAGATTGGCTAGCTTGGACTGGCCGTAGCAGACCCATTTGTTGAAGCTGAAGAAGGAACCGTAGTTTGCGCCTTTGGTCTTGAGCTTTGAGAACTCGATGCCAGTGGAAGGCACGTTTTGTTTGTAGGCTATGGATGAGAGGTTGACGATGCGGACGTCGGCGTTGGGCTGCGATGCGGTGTCGAGCATGACAGGTAAGAGCAGCTTCATGAGTAGCGCGTGGCCGAGGTGGTTTGTTGCGAATTGGATTTCGTAGCCATCTTTGCTTACGTCGTTAGGTACGGCCATGATACCTGCGTTGCACATAAGAACATCGAGGCGATCAGACGATGACAAGAACTGTTTGGCGGCAGATTGGACGGATGCGAGACTCGCGAGGTCGCACTCGATGAAGGTAACTTTGGTGGAGGGGGAGGCTTTGGCGATCTTGGAGATGACTTCATTGGCGCGAGCTTTGTTGCGACCGCTGAAGTAGATGTGCGCAGGGTTGTGAGATGCGAGAAAAGATATCGATGATGCTCCAAGACCGGTGGTGCCTGTGAAGGTTAGTGGGCTGCCAGATCGGACGTAAAGGACGCCACATACCACCAGTGATCAGGAACACTCGGCCAGACTGGTCGGGAATATCGGATGCGGGGTTGAACTTGATGTTGGACATTATGTCGAGAGGATCTGTTCAAGGTAGTAAGTTCGTTCGACTTGGTGTAATAGGGTTGTGGACTTGTCGGAAAGCTTGAGATGCTGAACAACATCCGTCGCAGCCTGCTGTCTATATACCCCATCTCTTGCGCCTCCATATCTGTATGGCTGGCCTTATGTGAGATGTGCGGAGGATAATTGGCATGATGTTGCCAGTGTTCCGGATCTCTATGCGAGGGATGTGGCTTCAACGTCATCGGGGGCCGTAGCTACGGCCGTTGCTGCTAGCGAAGCGCCACCTGGGCACACAGTGCAACCACGCCCTAACATTGCGCCGACTCACTCAAGCATTAACTTCCGTCTCCGCGCATTAAGTACGAGAGGTCCTAGATCGACTTGCGATCGCCACTGCTATTTTGCTGCATCTCATTTTCCTCGTCTCTTCCTTCATGTGGTGTTTCTAGCAGGCAGAAGCAGAGGCTGACAGCTGCAAGCCACCCAGGCATCAACAACGAATCACATCAAAACGGTCAAACAAGCTTCGATGTCCACACGAAGGTCGATCATACCTCCGAATCTGTACAGAGCCATTCCGCGGCGGTTGTGTCTTTCTTCGAGAACAGGGAGGCTAGGTGCGGGAGGGCAGAATAGTAGCGACTAGAGATGGGATAGATAAACAAGTAGAAGCAAAGCAAGGGTGTTGTTTACGAAGAAGCAGTATTCGATCAAACAAGAAGAAGAACGGGTTGAAAAGCGTTAGAAGGGAGTGTTAGATGGGAAGGCTAGTAAGGCGAAGACAATAAGTCAACACAAATTGCAAAATAAAGCCCTCGGGAGCAAAGTCTTATCTATCGTTCTCCAATCTCTTCCATATCCATAATCATCTACACACGCCCCTTCCTACAGCCTTGTTCTCGCTTTAGACCTCAATACCGAGATAGCCATCGCGAAACTTCATCCCTAGAACAGCGTTATCTGAACCCAACTTACAAATTACGCCACACCGCTATATAACAGCAACATAATAGCTACGTGCCTGCTCTACCTTCCTCGCTCTCCGCAGAGTGCACTCATCCTATATCCAGCGCGAACCGGAAGGCTTAGGAAGGTACACAAAAACTAGAGCATGGAGTCGTAAAGCGAAGATGTAGATAAGAGTTTCGCCAGGCCTAGTTAAATTAAAGAAAGATAACAAAAGACTAGCAACAAGGGTGTTGTTTATGGGATTACCAGGGCGTGGGATAGTCGTCTGGTAGATGTAGAATTTACATGTAACATCTTGGCCACTACAATTTGTATCCCGTCACCTCCTCCAGCCTTACTCACATTCCAAAATATGATGTCGAATCTCTTCAGATAGGTACCGTGTTTCATAGTTACAGCAGATAGTTCTCGCGTTCTTACGTTCCAAGGTACCAACATTCACGGCTAGCCTCTTACCCCAATCCGGAAACCCGACTAGTCCGCATTAGTACCACGACACGCGAAATTAGGCAGACGCGCAACGGCGGACCTCCGCTTCTGGACCTGAGCCATTTTCGTGCGGTTGAAGATGACGTTTCAAAGCTATGGGGTCAGGGTCCTTTAGATATGACGAATCACATTCAGCAAATCGGTCGTTGGGGGCGGGAGCTACTCGAGGCGGATGCATTGAGGGCTCAGTTGGGATGGTGGGAGGCTAGAGAGGAGGGTATATAGTTGGATTGCGCCGTGAGCGACGGAGAAGGAACTAGCTACGTATGTTTTGCAGTTTTGCGTATATGGAGCTGATAGTCTCGTTGCCTGCGCGGCTGGCTTCCGAACAGTCCGAGAGAAAGAGATGGAGAAGGGATAAAAAGATGGGGTTGTACTCCGTAACGCCTGAGCTATGCTTTTGTGTCCTGGGTATGCCATTCTGCGGACAAATATCAAGTGGAAAGGAAGAGGTACGAGAAGAGAAGAGCAATTGGGAAGAGAAAGAAAGACGAGAGAAGTGGGAACTAACGGCAAGACATGGGGTGAAGCCCATCAAACATCCCCCATCGCCCTCAGTACCGGCGCGGTTCAGGCGGTCTCGGCACCCTCGCATGCTGCGCGCGATGCCTCCTGCCATCCCTCTCGCGCCTACTTCCATTCATCTCAACGAAACTACCCGGCGGATGTGTCAAGTTATGATTCCCACCTTTCAACTCCTTCAAATCCTCACTATCGATCAACCTTCTCTGCCACAGGTATTCAAACAACCGGAAATCTGGTCGCGAAGTCCGCAACGTCTGCCCGCGCATCGTGTGTTCGTACGCCAAATGCTCCATACGCATTTTCCATGCCTGCCTCCCCTGATCACACGTCACTTCCCAGTCGCACAGCGGGCATTGGGCCGTCAGCGGTGGTTCCTCGCCGCGGAAGTGTGCATGGCAGTGTGTTTCCCACTCTTCTTTGTTCTGCGAGACGTAGTTGCAGTTCAGGAACCAGAAGGCGCATTCGTAGACGGGGGTGCGGAAGTGTGCGGGCGGTATCTCCAACACGCCGTTGTTGTCTTCGAGGAGGGGGACGCCGGAGAGTTGGCTGACGAGGCCGGTGCTTATGCTTGTTTCGGTGGGCGTGGCGTCGGTGATATCGGTGATGCAAGAGCGGAGGGAAGGAGGGTTGTGGGTTGGGTTGTGCTGGTGGAGGAGAGCCCCAGGAGCCATCGACGATAACGAACCGCTCTTGATTGTGCTCCCGGTCGCACGCAGCAGATGCTCTGTATCCGTCTGCGGGAGCCCTTGCAGGTACTCGTCGTCGAATAGGACTAGGCGCGCGGAAACGTCGGGCTGTTGGACCCAGTCGTCGAGCGGGCGGGTCAAGACGCGATTATTATTGTCGTGTCTGAGGGCGGCGGCCAGCGACATGCTCGCGGTGGGACTGGCGGGGTGGGCTGCTGTGGCGCACGGGGGATCAGCCTCAGCCTCGTACGCAGATTCATTGGAGAGAAGGCTGGAGACAGCCTTGCGAACGACGGCATTGCATGCAAGCGAATCAGAACTCACTGGGTGGTCGCGAGGGCGTCGTATCTTCGCCCGGCATGGTGGAGTGTTGGCGATGCTAGCAGGAAGGGTAGGGCTTAGCGTGTCGACTCCCGCTCGCTGTCTGTGGGGTTAATCCGTTTAATGTCAAGACTTTGAACTGACTTGTTCAGTCACTATGAAATGGCGTCCGTGTATCTCAAGCGAAGGGGTCTATCTGGGGAGCTAAGCGCAGCACAAATACTTGCAGACTTGCGGCTCTGCGGTAGTGACGAGATACCGGACATGACCCCGCTGCCCACCCTCTTTACGCACCACTTCATACATCAAGGTCTGAACTACTCGCCAGACTATCCGCTGTTGCGCCACGCCGATACTCGACGACCCGCTGTGCCGTTGAGGAGGTGGATTGATTGGAGCGGTAAGGTGCATACGGACGGCTGCCAACAGAAGCGGGGCGGTGCCCGTCCAGCGAACACCCTCCCCACGCTTCTGCCGACCGCTTGTTTGGCACTGAACGGGTTCTCTCAGTATGGCGGAGTGTCGGTGTGCCGTATCTTGCTCATGGGCGGCTAATGGTCATGATGGCTCGTTGTGTTCAGGCTACTGCATGTTCATCTGCACTTTGATGAGTGCCGTCCAGGGCATGTGATGATGAGATCATCCCCGTGGGGTGTTGGCACTTTATGGCCATATCGAATACAGATCTCGTCCTAGATGCAGTGGAAGTACGTACGCCAAACGAAACAGAACTATCATTCATCAACTCTAGAAGAGACGACGGATCGCATGTCTTCGTCATCGTCTATTATGCATGCCACACACCAGAATGAAGCGGATAGTGCCGAGCGGATTGACTCACGGCTCAAGTTCGTCTTCCACGCACCTGATCGCGACTGTCATGGACATTTCGCGCCCAATGCTACTTCAGCTGAGACGTGTTCGCATCTGTACGCTGTCTGCCTCGGTTCAAACAGTAGTATCTCGTTGGTCTCATATCTTGTCGATGCATAGCGGAGTGGTGACGGCGTGGTCTTGGCGCCAGCTTCGCGTTTCGAATGCGAGCCGATACTTGCCTCATCCAGCGACTTGCGACACCACCTCCCGCTTGCACAAAGAGCGCATTCCACGATATGGATGCTCATGAAGTTGCGATTCAAATGGAAGTTCTCGCTGGGAAAGACTGGGAACCGCCATGATTATCGCTCCCACATCGCCGACATCAGAGTTCGGCCGCGTGCGAAGACTACCGTCTCAGAGTGTCCTGTCTAAGCGTCTGACTGCGTCTGAGAGTCAGAAAACTGGGGATCAGCCTCGCATGGCTGCACGGGTACGGCGCCCCTTCATGCGCTTTACTTTTTCCATCCGAACCTCATGCCCTCTGCTAACGGCATCCTTGAAGCCTGCCCTCCCCGTTCCGCCCTGTTCCCGCGTGACCAACGCGGTTCACTGCAACCGTCCATCATTGCCTCGTGTTTGAACAGGATCGGCACAACCTCCATGCCCGCAATTCCCAACATCTCGCGTTAACATTTCGATCGACCGAGCTGTCACCGGCAGCTTCGTCGACATGCTGACGCTCCGTTCGCTCTTCCACCTCCCTCCCGTACTCCTAGCTGGCCTCATAGCACGCGCATACGCAGCCCCCGATGGCGTTATCGGCGACGACAAAGGCGCGGGCAGGCCTACCTACGCGACAGCCCTCACCGGTGGCGAGGGCTGCGACTTCTCTGAGATCGAAGACATCCGCGATGGCTTCTCCGAGATGACGATTCTCTTCGCCGCCGCAACGCCCTTCGACCTGACCTCGCAGCCCGCACGAGAGTTCTTCGGCCCCTCGATAAACGCCAACTACACCGACATGATAGCCACGAACCTGCAACGCGCCGCCAACTTCGGCGTCCTGGAAGGAGGAACCGGCGCCGTAAACTCCGACATTCACATCCGCTGCGACGACCCCATGGACCTCTGCGACAAAGGCAACAAGCGCGAAGGCGACCACGCCGCCTACAACATCGGCAACGAACCGCACATCGTCTTCTGCTCCGACTACTTCCGCATGGACTCGCTCAATAATCGTATTAATAAGAAAGCCGACAACCAAATGGAGAAAGACCGGCTGATGGAATACTACAACCGCGCCTCCCTCTGGGCACGCATGGTGATGCACTTTGCCTCCATCGGCACAGCCGTCGTCCAACGCCCCATGCCTGCGCCCCCGAACTCCACATCCGAGTGGCTCATCTCCGTTTCGGAAGGCGCAATGAACACCTCTGTCCTCGCCGGCGTCCTCAACGAACAACCCGAAACACCCACCGATTTCCAAACTCTCAAATACGCTTACGGCGCCACGCGCTCCAAGCTCCTCGCCGTCCTCTCCACGCAAATGTCGTACGACGCTGCCAACAATGCGGAGAACTATGCGTTGTATGCGCTGGCGCAGTATATCATTCAGAACAAGGGTTTCTATCCTGCGGTACCGATTATGGATTTTCCGAATGAGGCGAGTGTGCTTACGAATGAGAATTTGCAGGATGGCGAGAGGGTCAAGTATGCGTATTTCGATGCTGTGGATGTGGTGGCCAGGCCGACGGATATGGAACTCAAGGGTGCGCCGTTGCCTTCGAAGGGTGCGGTGGTAAAGAGTGGAGAGATGGGTATTCTGATTGTTGCACTGGGGATCGGGGCAGCGCTCTTGTTGGCGCCGTTTGGATGAAGATGAGGACGGTGTCGACACGAAACGGAATATCTGGATTGAGGCGGGCCGGATCGATGTCGGTTACGGAAACGTATTCCTTAGGCCTCCGTCGGTCATCCCGGTGTACAACTGCAGACGAAGCGGGACATCGCCACGCCATAACGCCTCCAAGCTCGTCCAAGATATAGGTCGCATCACATCCGATTCCACGGCGGTCATCAAACACTCTGTCACCGACCGCGGACAACACACGCTTGGTGCATTTCGACATGCAAGCCTGCTCTTGCAGAGCACATGCCATCGTCGGGCCCTCTTCTAAGAGCCTGATAGAGGGTCCGTTACGAGAGACAAGGGTTTACCCGACGACTTCGACCGTGGCCGAGGTATCGGTTTGTATTCGGTCGTGCTACCTACCTGCCTACTTACTTGCCTATCTACATCGGAACTCCCCACACATATACCATGAACGGCAAGCCGGGGTGGGGCTGGGCCTATTTAACCTTTCCTTCAAACACTCAGTATCAAACACCCAGCAACCCTCACCTCTTCTCAAATGTGGCAAGTAGTGCGTGGAGACGTTCGATCGTTTCGTTACAAACCCTCTGGTAACAAGACGATGGAACGACTCCACGCGCTGCTTGCCGCATTTGACAAGACATTCGTCTGCAGAATATGCGCGATGGCAAGGCACAACTGTCCGCTCACTCAACAAACTTCCCCCGCGGCGAGCGAATGGGCTGTGTCGGGACCTCGCTATCCATCCATTCCTCCCGTCGTCGCAAATACCCACTCCCAGGGACAAGACACAGCAAAGTCCGAGTCCATTCCTTCCACCTTCCCTTCAAACCCCCGATATCAAGACATCTAGAAGAAACGCAGTTGCGGTGTTCTACTATGCAGTAGACACTGTGTATAACTAGTACAACACGCGTTGTTTATCGTGTAGTAGAGGCTGCCACTGCGTTTCTTCTAGACGTTTTGGTGTAGGGGGTTTGAGCGCGAGGGTGGATGGGGATATACAAGGAGGAGAACTCCCAACATATATACCAAGGACAGCCATCCCGGGGCCTATTCCTTCTAACCTCACTATCAAGGCACCTACCATCTCCCCCGCACAGTCTTCTCATAGTGAGAATGACAACGTGTATAACACCTCGTATCGTCTCGTTTTACTGCAAGTACTTCTGATGGAAGTACCTTTGTTGGTAAAGAGGGAGTTGGAGCGATTATACGCGGTGTCTCCCGCACTATAAGAAGATTGTGAGGGGGGTTGTAGGGAGGCGAGATAGTTAGGTAGAGTAAGAATGCAAGGGGTTGAATATACAAGGAGGAGGAGAAAGAGAAAGTCCCGACATACATACCAAGAACAGCAACCCGGCGCTAGGTCCCTTCCACCTTTCCTTCCCTCCCTTTCAACTTCAGTATCAAGCACCTAGCATCACCCGCACACCGTCTTCTCAAAGCGGAGTAAGGATCGTGTATAATACCTCGCATCGTCTCGTTTTACTGCAAGTTCTTCTGCTCTTTGCGCAGTAATAGGGAGTTGGAGCGATTATACGCGGTGTTTGCTGCGCTGTGTGAAGGTTGTGAGGGGGGTTGTGGGGGGCGAGATGGTTGGGTGGATGGGGGGATGGGATGGGTTGGGATGGGTTGGGATGGGTGTGGATATGGGTATGGGGGGGATGATAGATGGGCTTTTATGAGAGGGAAAGAGAGAGGGAAAGTTGCTATTTGTTGTTAAGAGATCAACATGTTCCCTTCTCTCTACCTTTTAATATAACAATTGCGTGTATCTTCCAACCCAACAACGGCTCATAACCCAACGCCCATCCATCTTTCTCCCCTCTATCTGATCGAACCATTTCATCTCTGCAAATTACAGACACCTTCCTCGCCTTCTCCATTTCCTCCTCCAACCCCATCTCCAGTCGCCCATCTTCCTGCTCTCCTCCACACCCAACCCCTTGTCATCGCGGCGGCGATTGTAAAGATCTCATCGTGCTAGTTCCATTGACGAAACCATATGTGAGAGCCTTCGGAGAAGTAGGGTTACCAGCATCCAGCGTCTGCATGATTCTTGTCTTGATTATCACAGGCATCGTAAGTGGTTCATCAGCTGTACATCATCGCCTGTGCTATCGCAGCACCACAGGATGGCGACGAATTGACGTCCGAATTACGCAGCATCTTCACCCAACTTACCTTCACGCTAAAGAACAGGCAGTATACATCGTAAGCGACACTTCATGACGGACAGCATATACATATACATATTCCTTCCATTTTGATAGTATTGTTTCAAAATGTCGCGGAGCTAACCAGACTCGCTGTGTAGATACGCCATGGAGTCCTGTGCACTCCGTCCTACCAACCAACCTGTCCAGCTCTAGAATGAACACTTTATCATACATATTGAACAACAACTCCACCTTCACAGTCTTTCCGCCCAGGAACCACGTCCACAACCCAACAGTCACCATTTCACTTCTTCTTCCCCTTAGGCGCAGCCTTCGCCTTACCCTTCCCCTTAGTCTTAACCTCCTCCTCCTCCTCATCCTCCATCTCCTCATCATCGTCATCTTTCTTCTTCTTGCCCCCCTTCGCCTTAGCCGCCGCCCCCTTCTTCGGCGCCGCCTTTTTCTTCGGCTGCTTAACATATTTATCCTTTGACAAATCCACATCCTCCTCTTCATCCTTGACCTCCTCCACAACCTCACCATCATCAGATTCGTCAATCGCTTCTTCAAGATCCGGTTTCTCTTTGGCTTGCTTCTTGGGTTGGGCGATGGACGAGGCTTTCATGAAGGGGAGGGGGTGGGATTGTTGGTTGTAGCTGTTGCGGTGGGTGTTAGTAGTGTAATAGTGTAAAGAGGCGATGATGAGATAAGGGGGGGACTTACAGGCGTGTAAATGTGGATTTGGTTTGAGAATCAATCTTAACCTTCTCTTGGTCCATAGGTCCAACACCTAATTCCATGATGGCGTCGAAGTCGTCTTTGGTGAGGTAGTAGCTGTCCATCAGTTCGATGACTTGTGGGACAGCGTCCTTGCCTTCTTTCTGCAGCTTCTGCACTAGGTCCGTCCATAGAAGTGGGACGTATTGCTGCCGGACCTCGTGTCGATCACCGGACGATCGCAGCCTCATGTGAGCTTGGATTTCCTTGATCATTCGGCTCAGCTTGTTCGTAGAACTGTTCTTTCCCAGCCATGACGTGAAGCGCGTTTGGTTTCCAGCAGTGCTACCAGCAACATAGCTTGCGGGTCGGACGAAACTGAAAACTGCGTGTGTGGGCATCAAACTCCACTGCTGCTGAGAGCCGTGAATCATGCGATCCACGAGATCACCATCACTGATACTGTCGGCTGCTAGTGACGCCAGTTCGAGATGCTTCAGATTCTTCTCTTTGCCGGAGTAGTTCAGGGACTGCATCGGGTTCGTGCCGAGGTAGTTCTCCTGCAACATCAACGGACTGAACTCGTGGTCGTTGAAGTAGAGCTCAATCTTCTCGTTAAGCGTGGCTTTGCTGCTCGAGGCAAACATGCCGCCACCGAGAATCTTCTGCGTGATGTCCCATGGCTTCAAGATGACATGCTTCTCCCAGCTCTTAGACATCGTCTTGCCCTTGTCGAAATCCATGGCTGTTTGGTCGAGTTTGGCTGTGGAAATCATGTTGACGACCTGGCGAATATCGGCGTGACTGCCCTCAATGAGTGCATTGACAACTGGCGCAGGCATCTTCAAGCCTTCTCGGTATGCGATGGTCATGATGCGTGATCGTACTTGGTCGACAGTGGGCCGTCGGAAAGGCAAATCGAATGTAACGTAGTCGAAGGGCTTCATCTTTGGCAGCTTCCTGTCGTTGCAGATGAGAATCATGGGAACCTCCGTCTTCTTGCACACGGCTGCGAGCGCACCGACACCACCACGGTCACCCGCAGACATGCCGTCGACTTCATCCATGATCAAAACGAGCTTCTTCTTGGCCGCCTCAACCTTCTTTCCGTCTCCAGCAAAGTAGCCGTGGAGTGAGTTGGTGCTGAGGACACCACGTAGACCGTCCTCGATGAGCTTCTTACTTCGGGTATCACTGGCGTTTCTCTCCACAATATCGTATCCCTCCAGCTTGGCGACGAGATGAGCTGCAGTAGTCTTACCAATACCGGGTGGACCATGCAGCATGATGGCACGGAAGTTTCCGCTACCGTCTTTGCCAGCCAACTTGAAGCCAGTCTTGAGGTTCTTTGGGAACATCTGCAGCCAGCGCTGGATCCTCTCAACCGTCGCCTTGTTGCCGCAAATCTGGTTGAGTGATGTGGGCGCATACTTGGTAGTCCACAAACGGGAGTCTACGGCCGGGCCTGCACTCTGAGCAGCTGCTGTGACGGCAGAGGCTGTCTTGCTACCGGAAGCTTTCGCTGCTGCCGACAGCTCTTTCTGACGCTTCTTCTCCTCTTGCTCAAGCTCTGCAGCTTGCTTCTTGATCTTTTCCTCCTCCTTGCGTTGCTTCTCAGCGTGCTCGGCCTGTGCCTTGCTGTCGCCCTTGTTGCCAGCCGCCGTCAGCTTCTCAATAAGCACCGTCAAGCCATCCTCGTCGATTGTCTTGATTTCCATCTCCTGGATCTTCCGCAGTTTGCTAGGGCCGGCATCTGTGCCTAGCACAACATAGTTGGTCTTCTTGCTTGGAGCGCCAGTGACCTTTCCACCGTGCCGTTTCACCAGCTCTTGAGCTTCAGTGCGACCCCACTTCTGCAGCACTCCGGTGAAGACGAATGTGAGGCCTGCAAGACATGTCTCTGAGCCTGATGGCATCTCACTAGATCCGCCTCCGAGTGGTGCAGCTTCCCCACGACCTGCATTCGCCTGCCAGTTGAACTTGGCATTGTCGTCTTTGGGTGGTGGAGTGGGCGCGCGCACTGTAGGGATGCTGTCGTAGATGGCCTGGATATCCGCACTATCCTCAACCTCTTCCTTCTTGGCCTTCTTCTTCGCTGGCGACTTCGGTGTCGTCGTTGTAGCCTTCTTCGGTCGTCCTTTCTTGGGCTTCTCCTCCTCCTCCTCTTCGTCGTCAGAAATGGGTGACTTTCGCTTCTTGCCTGCAGTCGATGTCTTCTTTGGCTTGCTCTTCAGTGCTTGTTCATCCTCGTCGGGCTCCACAAAGTCGTCTTCTGCGTCGATGTCCTTCATGTCGATGTCTTCGTCTTCTGGATTGAAGTCGTCTTCCTCCTTGATCGCCTTTTGTTGCTTGGCTGGAGCCTTTGGTGTTCCGCGATGTGGCAGCTTCACGGGTACATCGTCATCGCTCTCCGAGCTTTCTTTGTAGTCGTCCTTGCCTTTGCCCTTAATATTGGCCTCGAAGATATCGTCTGCGTCCTCCAGGTCGTCGTCCGGGAACTCGTCCTCGTCATCCCGCTCGGCATAGGATGTAACGGGTTTCTTCGCTCGGCCAGATGCCTTAGCATTGGTCGCCGGAGTAGCTGTCTTCGAGGCCTTCCCGTTCGCCTTCGCAGGTGCCTTCTTCGGTGTCGCAGCAGGTGCGTCCGCGGCTTTCTTCTTGACAGGTTCGGTTCGCTTGGGCTTATTCGAGCTGGCAAAGAAGTCGGATGTGGTGGTCTCTTCGAGGACGGGTTCTGGCGTCGGTTCGCGCTTGACCTTCTTTGCGGCGGGCTTCTTTGGTGTCGCTTTCTTCGGCCTGTACATAGTCAGGTTTGACGTCACCAAGCAGAAATTGTGTACTTACTTCGCCTCTTCCTCATCATCGTCGTCAGAGTCCTCCACGACACGACTTGTGCGACCCTTCTTCTTAGTTGCGGCCTTCTTCGTTGCAGGCTCATCTTTCTTCTGCGATCCCTGGCTTGCCTTCGGGGGCCCGCCGCCAAAGAAGCTGCGAATGTCGGCAGGCATCTTGACGATGAAAAACGCGTGTAATCAGATTATAACAGTGTGACGCGTTCGCTGACAAGTGTTGAGCCAAACAATGGTTGGAAACGGGGTTTGGGTGGGTTGATGGACAACAGGCGCCATTGACGTGCACGACGCGACTTCGCGCGGTCATTAGGCAATTAGGCAGGCGCATTGACGCCACACCCCCGCTTGCGCCACAGCAGCCACAGACATGTCTTGGCATCAGAACTTCGACACCAAAGTTACGGAACGGCCTGGTAAAGGTCCAACATCACAACGCCATGCCGCCACCAAGGATATCACAAAGCCTGCTGGCTCAATTCGGGCGACTGAACATCTCCGCATCAAGACCCACACGTACGACACCCAATTCCCACCTCCGACAGCTCTACTAACGAACCCCCAGTCCTCCAACAGACATGCCTATCTAAACCCCAACCCACCCTCAACACCCCCCGCCTCTTCTCCACAACCCGTCCCACTCTCAACTACCTCGCCCCCAAAGCCGGCGAATCACGCAAATCACGAAAAGGGCGCTGCCGCGTCCCCACCGGCGGCAGCATGCGCGGCACAACCGTCGTCTGGGGCGACTACGGCCTACGCATGCGCGACCACGACCGGCGCATCTCCGCGCAACAACTCCGTATCGCCGAAGAAACCATCCGCAAACGCCTGCGCGGCATGAAATTCCGACTCTACATGCGCATCGCCGCCAACATCGGCGTGTACACCTCGGGCAACGACGTGCGCATGGGCAAAGGAAAAGGTAGTTTCGACCGCTGGACTGCGAGGGTGGCGGTGAGCAAGATCATCTTTGAGATTCAGGGGGATTTGCACGAGCAGGTTGTTAAGGATGCGTTTAGGCTGGCGGGGAATAAGTTGCCGGGGTTGTATGAGTTTGTGAGGAAGGGGGATGCGCCCGTTATGGGGATTACGAAGGTGGGGTTGAATGGGGTTACGGAGGAGGATTTGAAGAGGCCGAGGAGGAAGGAGCCGCTGGAGCAGACGGCTGGGAGGATACCTGATGCGAGTTCGTCTGCGCCGGCGAATGGGCCGAGGGTGGAGATGTAGATGGGGTTTGGGATGGAGGCTGTGGACCGGAAGAATTGAGGTCGTCTGCCAATTCAGCTGCGTGGACGATGTTGTCAAGTGTAAATGCAATATGTAGCATGTATCATAAGAGAACATGTATTGAACTGTACAATTTTGAAATCGACAATGGACAGTATGATCAACATCAACCCTGAAGAAAGCACAACAAATAATGAATGGGGTATGTAGGTATCAACACGCCAGCCCAGCTCTCGCCTCATCAATCAAAACATTCCCCTCACGCCTTATACAGCGTATCCAAAAACCCCTTCGCCAAATCCACAACAACACTCTTATTCGGCAAGCTGCCCGCAACACCATACAACGCAGCCGTATCCCCCTTAACCGCCCCCTTCGCGCCCTTACCCTCCGCAATCCTCTTCCGCTCAGCATCCCTAACCTCCTCCGTAACCTCAACCAGATCCTCAATAAGCTTATCCACCACCGCAACAATCGGCAGCGTGACAGCAATGTGAATAGCAGGCGGGTTCTGGAGCGCATTTAAATGCCAGCCTTTACCGGACATGCCATCAGCGATGTCGTAGATATCGAGGGTGTTGGACAGGAAAGATACGACAGAAACCATGGGCCGACCGATGATCTTGAGATCAGACGCGAGTTCAGGTTTCTCGCGGATGGCGGTTTCGATCTTCTTCATGCCGCCGACGATTTTGTGGCAGGCGTCGAGGTAGCCGTTTGCGCCTTGCTTGACGAGACTGGCCCAGCAGCCTGCGATTAGGGCGCCGGGGCGTGAGCCAGCGATGGAGGGGGATGCGTAGACGCCGCCGGACCAGTCCGGCGAGATGAAGTATTGGTACTTGCGGTATACGTCGGAGCGGTAGAGGACTGTGGAGTTTCCTTTGGGCGCGAAGCCGTATTTGTGCGTGTCGCAGGAGATGCTGGTTACACCGGGCAGACGGAAGTCGAAGGGCTCGAATTCGAAACCCGCTTTGGGTAGCATGGGGATGATAAAGGAACCTAGACAGCAGTCGACGTGGAGGGGAATCTTCTTCTTGACTGCGAGTTTACTGAGGCCGGAGATGTCGTCGATGATGCCATGGGGGAAGTTGGGCGCGGAGCCGACTAGCAGGACGGTGTTCGGGTTGATGAGACGGGAGACGGAGGGTAGGTGGACCTTGTAGCTCGGTGCTTTGCATGCGACGAGGTGCATCTTGATCTTGAAGTACTCGCAAGCCTTGCGGAAAGCCGTGTGTGCTGTTTCGGGCAGGATCATCTCGGGCTGAGTGACGCCACGCTCGGCGTACGCCTTGTTGCGTGCGGAGAGACAGGCCATAAGGATAGACTCTGTGCCGCCAGACGTTGTAACACCGGCTGCATCGTCTGGTGCGTTGAAGAGGGAGAGCACCATAGCCACAATCTCGGCTTCCATCTTCCTCACACCAGGGAACACATCCGGGTGGATGGGGTTCGCAACCGTGAACTTGCCAAACGCCTCCGTCTGCAGTCTGATCAACTCCTCCCCACCGTGGTATACCGCACCGCTGACTCTTCCATCCTCCCACCGAGTATGCTCCATATCAGCCAGTTCGCCCAGCTTCTTGCGCACCTCCTCTTCGCTCCATCCTTCGGCGGGCAGACTGGTGATGCGCTCGACGCCGGGACCGCTCGGAACAAGTTTGCGTTCGAGTTTCAGAAGCGAATCAGACACCTGTGCCTGTACCTTGTCGCGCACGCCGGGAAGTCGCAGGAAGACGCCGTAGAGGTAGCGGCGAATGCTGATGTAGGCATCGCTGATGGAGCCGAAGATGCCGCGTCCTTTGAGTTGGTAGAAGGTGATGCGTGTCCAGCGGAGGAGGAAAAGGACAAAGATGATATTGCGCAGGCTAGATATCTCATGTCAGTATTCCGCTCTATCACTTATCGTTATCGGAAGGGAGGGGCGCATACACGTCGATGTTCAAGGCGACGAGCTGGCCATTAGCGGAGCTCTTCCGCGCATTGAAAGTGTCGCGGAGACTGACGGGCAAGCGCGATGAGCCGGGCATCGTGGGAAGGGTGGGCGAGTGGGCGACTGTGAGTAGGGTATCAATCAAGTCTACGCCAAAGACATGATAGTAGGAATGTGGAGTTTGGGTCGCGGGTTGGCGCTCTGGTTAAGCATTTGCAAGAGGGCTTGCCATGTACGTCAATCACATGTCGCAGCCACTGGCGCAACGGCTTCGGACTGCCGAGGAACCCGCGTCCGAGATCCTAGCGGGGCATTGCCTCTTGAGGAAGTTACTCCTACACAACAGCCACTCGCAAGTATATCAAGCCATAGTAGTCGGATTATATTACTCGAGGTAGAGTGACAGAGGCTATCAATCAAAGTCCAAGTTTGAAGTCCACCTCCACCCCACCTCCTCCCCTCCGCCTCCCCCACCCGCCCTGCTACTCCTACATAACAGCCATTCGCAAGTAACATCAAGCCATAGTAGTCGGATTATATTACCGGAGGTAGAGTGATAGAGGCCATCATTCAGACGTCCAGATTATAGTAGGCAGAGACAATGAAGTTGCGGAGGATTTCCACCCCGCAGCCTCCCCCGCCCGCCCCGCTACGCCTACACAACAGCCATTTGGAAGGCTTGGACACTGAAGAGAAGCGAGATCATGGTAATGGTAGTCTGATCGTATAACTTGGAGTCAAGATAACTACACCACCAGCCTAATCCATCATACCATGCCACCTCCAATGCGCACCCATAGCAAAACTCGGCATAACAGCACCACACTCCTCACAGCGAAAAGAATCGGCGTCTGTCATATCTTCCTCATCTTCTTCCCAGACATCTTCATCCTCCAAAACAGGAGACCCGACCTTCTGTGATGATGTGGGTATATCCTCAGAACCTTGCCTGTGAATAATCTCACCTGTCGGCCAAGCCTCGTCCATCATGTATTCTAGGCGTTGCTGGCGCGCTGATTGTAACCAGGGCGGTTCGTCTGGTGATGGGGATGCTTGGACTTGAGGCTGTTGTTTACTTGCGAAGTCTTCTTCGACTTGAACATGTTCTTCGCTCACGAAGTCTTCTTCGACTTGAGCTTGCTGTTCACTGACGAATTCTTCTTCGAGTAGGGATGGTTCTTCGTCCCTCATGTATTCCTGTCGTTGTTGCCGCGCTGCCGCCAACCAGGGCGCTTCATCTGGCGACGGGGATGCTTCGATTTGAGGCTGCTGTTCACTCACCCAGTCTTCTTCAAACATGGATGGTTCTTCATCCATCATATATTCCCGTCGTTGCCGCCTTGCTTCCTGCAACCAAGGCGCTTCATCTGGCTCAGGCGATTTTTCGACCCTCACCTGCTCCTCCCTCACCACCTCCTCCCCAACCACCACCTCCTCATCATCCACCCTCCATTGCCTCAACACCTCATCCTGCCTCCTAAACATCTTCCCAATATCCCTCCCCACGCCACCCCTCTCCCTCGCCGCATCCGCCATATTCGTCGCCGCAACATTAACCAGACTCAAATTCCATCCCTTCTTCTCCGGATGCAGCTTGCGAAACAGCGGTAGCAACGTCTCGGACAGCAGTTTCTCGACCACGGCATCCATAGTATTATTATTGTCGTCTTTTAGGCTGAAGACAAACGTTGGCATGGGTCCGGATTTGGATATGCGTGCAAAGGACCGATTGCGGCTGCCATCTGGGTTTTGAGGCGCCCGTGGTCGGGTTGATAGTCGGAGTGTTTTCGGGTGAGCGAGCCAGCGCTTCATAGGCTTTGGAGGGGCGGAAGTTGGAGCCGTGGATAGGTCGTGTGCATCGTCATCTTCTTCTAGGAGATCGGTGTGCATTCGCTCGAGCAGTCTTTTCGCTAGCATGCGAAGCTCTTTGGTCACGGCTTCAAGTGTGTCTAGGCGCATGTAGCTGTCTTCTATACTGATCTGACGCGGTATTTCGCGTGCTTGGCCGACTTCTGTGTCGTCACAGCCGTTTAGTAGACCCCACACTTTGGTCCCGGTGCCATGTGGTACGCCCGGACCACCGAGTATCCGCTCCAACGTCTCCGGACCGATTCCAGGATGCGTCCTTACATCGCGGACAAGAACAGCCTCTTTAGTCCCACCATACACCAGTCCAGCATCAAATTCTGCCGGCCGCTGCAGTAGGTGGGCACGGAGCTTTTGTGCGATCTTGAACCCTATGCCGGGAATCTTGCCGACTTCGTGATCGTCAATGAAGGCAGTCACATTGTCGATAGTCTCATCGTCTTCATCAGTCGTATATGGCGGGACTAATGTAGTCTGAGCATTGGGCTTGTATGTGTTGCCAACAAGCTTTGCCAGAAGCTTGTTAGTAGAGATGCCAACCGTGGCCGTGTAGCCCTTCTCTGCCTCGAGTCGAGTTCGCACGTAGTGTGCTAGATGGCTTCCTAGAGCCAATCGGAGGTGCAGCAGATCGGGCGTGGTGCCTACAACCGATCAGTTCCAACGTTCGGCTATGTACAGCATCTATGGCGCATACGGTGGGCACCTGCATAATCGAATCACAGAGTGTTGGTGGCAGTCCCATAGGCACGGTTGCTGGCCTCAGTAGCCGCAAGGATTCAGCAAGGGCTGTCAGCCTTGCCGTTCGCGGTCCATTCCAAGAACATGTTTTTGCTACGCCACACCGTATACGCCGTGTGTAGCTTACCTAAGTGTTCAGAGGCCGTTTTGGGGTATAGATGACCCCTCAGCCGCGTCGCGTCGTAAGGGAAACCCACAGTGGGATCGTTCCTGTCGAGACAAAAGAAGGCGTTACTGAGGTCATTAGAGTTGAGAATGCTGACATTGTAGTCGATCATGTCGGTGACATCTAAAAACACCTAGCCCGCCTTAGCATGACTCGCATGAACGATACGGTGAGGGAACAGATAACGTTGGGACTAAAATGAGACTGCAAAGGTGGCGGTGCTGCGACACGAGGGTCGAGAGTGGAAAGGCGACCAGGAAAGACAAACCTCATCAAAGCCTAGTCGTTCACAACGGGAGTTCCAGGAAAACGATCGCAAGAAAGCATAGAGTTCTTTGGAAGCATTCCGGAAGCGGGTAAGATCTTCGCCCAGGACGATGACTACATCTGGGCAGACCTTCTTCGCTTCGTGGATCAGCTGCAGCTTGTGCAAGCCCTGGGAGAGTCAGACTGGACCGATGACACGGGCACGGCGGTAGTCAAGGGATCGTACGCGTCGGCGGGCCTCATAGTTGCATGTGACGACTATCTGTTTTTGCTGCACGGCCAGTGGCAAGCGTCGTAATGCTGGGTTTTCATGTTCAAATACGCTGGCGTAGAAGCAGTCCTGTGGGGAGGGGCACGGTAGACGTTATCTTCTGCGCACTCAAATACGTAGACTCGGCCGCACGCGGTAAGAAGTACGTACGTAGTCCTGTGGATACGAGGGAAGGTTAGTAGGTGAGGCCGAATAGGGCGACCAAGGCGTGAAGGCTGTGCCTGGTGCTTACGAACAAAGTGGACGATGACGGAGCCGGTCTGGCGTTTCAGTTTCTTCATGGAGCAACGAGAAGCGCCGGTGTTGTGCAGCAGTTTCAGCGGCGTGCGTGTCGTGCGGAGATGCAGGTGGTGGTGCAGCGGGTGATGAAGCGCGCGTGAAGGCGCGACGTGTGTGGCCAGGTGCGAAACGCCGCGGGTGGTGCCAAGCGCCGGGCGCGGGTAGCCCAATTATGTTTGCCACGCTGCATCTATCTTTGGACAGGCCTAGTGGCTGCTGGGTATTTTGGGAGCAGCCCCAGCCAGGCGCTTCGTGTTAAGACCGTCCTGGTGGATCCGCAGCCGACATGGCAGTGTTTAATAGCGATGTGCCCCTCTAGCACTCGCCTGTCCCCAAGTATTCGCAATATCATCTGCACCCTTCCGGCACCAGCCTCATACCCGTGGACACCCCCCACATGATGCTGTCCACCCTCCAGCCCTCGCACCCAGCATCATCTGCCATGTCCGGTATGACCTCAATGACTTCCTCCATGGCCGCCTCGCTGCCTATAATACCCCCGCGCCAGGCCCCGCCCCGGCCCAAACTCTCCATCAACACTGAGCAGCCGCGCATCCTGGGCAAAGGTGCCAGTCTCCGTCTTGAAACCCTCAGTGCCGTATCGCCCACCGTCCGCAACACCTTCTCCAACGCCTATGAGCGCCCGGCGACTGCCCCAACACTACAACGCCCCTCAAGACCCCAGCTCTCCATCGAGAGCGACGTGCCCGCCACCAGCGGCTCTACCAGCGCATCGACGCCAAGTTCAGCGTCTACCCTCTCCTCCACCCTCACATCGGCCTCCAACGACTCGGCCACCCTCTCAATACCCTACAAGCAACCCCACAACCTCGCCTCCATCCTCTCCAACAGCCCCGCGCGCTCGATAATACCACGCAAGATGGGCTCCAGCCGGCCCATGTTCCCCGCCGAGAAGCGCGTCTCCTTCCGCACACCACTGGAAGAGGAGATCACCACCACCAGATACACCCTCGCACATTCCGACATTGAGTCTTCCGTCTCAACACTCTCCTCTCTCGCATCCACCGCCTCCACCACCGACTCCGACGCCTCGACATCACAGCCGTCATTAAGTCTCAAGGCTCTGAAGAACCCCTCCGAAACCAGCATATCGCCCCTCCAGCTCTCCCTCATCAGCACATCGTCCTCCGCAGAGAGCTCACCAAGACCAAAGTCGCCCCGCACAGGCGAGAAGCGCGACTCGTCCTCCTCAGACGACGACAGCGACTCAGCTCCCGAAACTCCCGTCGCCGGACGACGGAAGCGGACGCGAGACTGGCGCTGGACACTCGGACCCTTGCCTTCAGACAACAAATCGTCAGTATCGTCGGCGAGCGATGCGACGGTCAGCGAGGACAGCAGTTGATGAAGTGACGGCGCGCATGATTACGAACTGTACAGAGTTGGACGAGACGAAGACAACGGATGCGGCGTTACATTCCCACAGCATTTCTCGGTGTTTTATTTGTCACTTTCCATGATACCACATTTGCATATCCCGTTTGTCCTGGACGAGACAATCGCTAGCATCGCATTACGTTGCATTTTACTATTACTTTAACTACCATTATCAAATCTACATACTACTCTGCTCTACCAACAAGAGCGGACCGATACTACACTACATACACGTTCAACTTGCATATCACTATCTTAATTACTGCACATCACACTCTTTTCGACTTGACTTGACTTGACATGACCCTCCCAACCAAGTGCAAGTCTTATCCGAATCCCCCTCGCGATCATCACTCCTTGCCCATGTGACAGGATCGGCTGCCGATCGAACATCGAACGGCGGTGCGTGCGGGACAGCCCACAGCCACCGACCGCACATGACAAGGGCCCCAACATCGCAAGTCTACGCGACACACAACTAGTTGCCAGGGTCTCGGAAAGCAAAGCAAGCAAGCAATCGCAACGAACAGAAACGTCCATGATCCCGAAATAACACTACATTACGTGCGTACACATGCTTCGTTTTTGCCTCCTCCGCCTCTCGACGCAACGGTCCTGACTTGCATATCCGTGTGCATGTGCAGCAACTATGACATCACCGCCTCGTCTACCGGGACCTACCCAGCCACCAAGCTTACCTCAAGGATAAATTGCGTACCCGCTTTGAGAGTAGGCTACGGCAATTTGTAGATTGCGCCTCCATCTTAAGTCGCTTCCGTATTAGGACGTCTGATCCGGATTCTCCTCTCGATGTCTGCTCGGAATCGGGCTGGGATAATGTGGCTGGCGGGAGGAAGAGAACCGCCGAGATGTTAGACGGGGGATTCAGAATACGAAGTTGTACCGGCTTGGCCTGGTAGTAACTGGGTGGGTATGTATGGAATGGTATGGTGGAGGGGCAGGCTGCACGTGATACTCTGGGGACGGCCCCCGTTGTAACAGAAGCAAGTGCAAGGGTATTTTCAAACATCGTCGTGTGTTCTTTTCGTTTCAGTTTCATGTTCTGAACACCCCCACCCCACTCCATCCAGTATCTGCGTGATGTGTTTGCGACACAGCATGGGGGTCAGTGGGGACTGAACATCTCAAAATAAGCCACAGTGGAACACTTTGTCTGCAAGAGTCAGCGTCGCGAATCGTGACAGCTGTCAGATGCGTCGGAAAATATTCGCATCGCACCTGCGAAGTTTCGGCCTTGCATCCAGGCGTTTCGTGCAACACGATGTATTCTCGATGTCTAAACCAGCAGTAAACCCGACGTGGCTTCAATCTCCACAATCGATACTTGAGTAGAAACATACGGGTCTTGTTCGTATCGCGTTCGTGTCTCTACAACTCTAGCGCAATCCAGCCTCAAGTGCTCCCATGTTCCTAGTCTTTTCGGTCCTCGTCTCAGAGCCTGCAAGACATGCAAGCCGCGGCGAAGAACTCGGGTTTTCTTTGTTTTTCCATCTCGTACCTGCAGTACACTACCTTGCGCATTTCTACCGAGCTCACCACCCGGCCGGCGATGGTGGCGCTCAAGCCCCCAGTTGCCCATGCTGCATTCGTCAACTAGGGAACGCGTTGCGCGAACGAACGCACAGCTGCAGCGAAAGAAAACCAGCATCAACCCGCCCGTCTCGCATACACGTCGTCATCGTACCCTCACAAGCGCAAACACGGCAAATTGCACATTTGACTAGTTTTGCTAGTGTTCGGATCTGGTTGATGCAGTCAGCAACGTACATTTTTCATCGCGTTTCGTTAGCACTCCCGCAGCTTTGCGAGGACTTTGCAGGGATGCAACATTTAGTGCCGTGTTCTGGAACGCGAACCGCGTGGTCTGCGTGATGCAGATACGGGATCGGGATTTTGCTTTTGAGGCTAAGAATAGCGTGGGAACCGCTAGTGAACCGTTTTTTTACTCCTGGGTGAAGTGAGATGGGTATGGGATGGATTGGGTGGATGGGTGGGAGTGGTGTTGTGGAAATTGCGGTTGAGTGTCGCATTTTACTTCTTTTCTGCGAGTTGTGTCGCGATGCATGTCTTGCGATTGGATGTACATCCACCCGTTAGCACATGTGTATGTGAGTTTTTAATAATTCTAACCACGAAGAAAACACTTAACAAACCACCCTCCCCTCTACCCAATCACACCTCTACAGTGACCATTCCACTACTCCCTCACCAGCCCCTCTAGAGTCCAGAACCACATCCTATCACATCCCATCCCATCCTATCGATTCCGATAGTCCAAGTAGTCCCACAACTCCCACCACCAAGCGAAATAACGATCTTCAGGTACAAACTCTACAACCACGCGAACGTGTTCTAGACCAACCTGGTCCGTGTGCGGTTATAATAGCGTGTGCGTACTAAGAGCGCAGGGAGCGGAGTCGGAGTGAGGAGCGGAGCGGAAAGCACGGAACCACGGGAGCTCGGAGATGAGGTGTACGCAGTATATGCATGGTGGTATGGTCTAGGGTAGGGGTTGTTGGGTTGTTGGGTAGGGAGGATTTAGGAGGAGGGAGGATGGTGATTAGTTGTGGATGGCGGTATGTGAGTAAGGGGTGAGGAAGCAGGGCTTAGGGGTGAAGATGGAGGGAAGTACGCGTATGTGTATGGGTTTGTGGCGGTTTTGTAGATTGGGAGGAGAGAACTGGTGAAGGTACATTGTTCGTTGAACGAGACAATCTTGGAATCTGATGGAATGGGAATGCCAATGCCATTCATATCCACGTTCTGAGAGAAAAGTCTGATACAATAGTATCCCTTGAATTGAATTGCTGATACCACATCCCCGAGTCCAAATGAATCCCAAAGTAGAGTGATGACCTAGTCTATCATCCCCCACGACTGCCGATACCAACTCCAGACGCCTAACCCATCTATCCTCAACGCCATAACAATTCCAACGCCTACAACGCCATTGAATCCACGTAAGGCATGACACTCGCTATAGTAATCCGTCAGTCTCCAACCGTTAACGCCGTACTCCCACTCATTTCCACCCTTTAACACCATACACCCCCATATCCAACTCCATCACAACCCCAACTCCATCACCGTCACCTTCTTCCCATCCCACACTAAACACCCTCCCCACCCGGCGTGAAATCCAGTTTCCCACTCGCCATAGCCCAAACCAGTCCGCCCATAATCCCACTTAGAATACACACAATAAAGCACACAAACCAGACCATACTCTTCCTCTTCCTCCAACCCCTCCTCACCTTATCAAAACACCCCTTGCTCTTCTCCCTCTTCTCTTTACGTTGATCTTCTATTTTCTTGGCTGCTGCCTCAGCAGTCAGGCGGGCGGCGCGATCACGCCGTAATTCAGCTTTTTCGTCGTCGGAGATGAGGGAGCGGGGGCGGCCGAGGGGGTGTTTGTGGGTGAAGCGTTTGGTGTAGAGGCCGGATGAGTGGGTGTTGGTGGCGGGGAAGGGGGAAGTGGGAGTGGGGGGATAGCCGTCGGAGGAGAGGGACTCGGGTACGTTTTTGGCGTTTGAGATGGCGTGGTCGAGCCAGGCGGCGTGGCGGCTATCCAACGTACCGTCCTGTGACCATTCGATGACATCGTCGATGGCGGCTGTGAGATCATCGCCTTCGAGACTATATGTCAGTGCCTCCCAGAGCTGGAGGTCGATCTTGCGGATGTCCACGCCGGCCGCGCTCAGCGTGTCCGCAATCTTCTTCCAGGAGTTCTTGGCCGAAGGGTCGACGCCAGATAGGCTCGCTGGGTTGCGGACGTAAAGCCATGATTGTGCCTGGTCGACGAAGCTGTCGAGGGAGATGGCGGTTTGCTTTACGCCGAGGCCGACGGTGTGGTTGTAGAGGACGAGGTTGTTGTCTTTGCTTATGGGAAGGCCTTGCGGGTACCAGTTGTTTTGTGCCTGTCGGGCAAAAGGGAGGGTGCGGAGAGAGCAGAGGATGGCCATGAGGGCGCGGTCGCGGTCGGTGTACGTGTGGTGGTGTGGTCCGGCTGAGATGGAGTGGAGGTCGTAGAGGGTGGACTCGGGCGCGTGCTTGAAGTCGTCTTCGATGATGGCTTGGATGCGGTCGACCATGTTGCGGGTGCTGAGTACTGTGTTTGCGTTAGCAAGCAGTCCGTGGGGTATGATGGAGAGATCCGGTTCTCGTATCTTTTCTCCATTCCACCATCACTAAAGCAGAGCTACTCACAGTAAGGCAGAGCATCGCAGACCCGACACAACTTCAACCCCATAAACTCAACCACAACATTCTTAACTGGCTTCTCATTCACCGCAGGCACGACAAGTACCCCATCCCCAACTCCTCCATAGATAGTATGCTTCGTCCTCGGAGAAGACGCTCCAGAAGTGCTTTGTCTGGGCGACCGTACAGTATGCCCACTCGAACTCGACGAAGAAGAATTCCATCCTTCATTGCCGTCAGGCCCAAGGCGATAGCCGTTGGGTGTTGTGTGTGCTTGCTGAGGGACGCTGGGTCTGGAAAAAGACTTTGACGTGGGAGGCGAGGGAGGTGCCGATGACAATGTAGAAGATGACGATGCGAACGATCGGTCCTGGCTGGTGTAGCTATCCGCATTGGGGGTACTGTAGGCATGGCACGGTTGAAGTGCCGGATGCTCTTCATGATTGACAGTGGCGGACAGTGAGCGTCTCCATGCGGCTTTTGAGCTCGACTTATCAGCGGGGACGATAGTGTCCTGATGCAGTATCAATGGATGTTTCGGTGTGATGAGTGAGTTTGCGTACCTTGCTACCATGCCGCGATGGGACGCCGTCGTCGCATCGCGATGTTGTAGCCATTGCGATGCACGGCGGTCAATGAAGCGATGAATGAAAAGAAAAGAGACACTCAGTCCATCGAAATGAACTGCAAATGAGATTGAAGAGAGGTCAAGCAGCTGAGAGATCGAAAGGCAGGAGGTTCGGGAAGGGAAGGGATTGTATCAAGTCGGCTTCTGGCCAATGCGTACTGGCATTACACGTCGACGAGCACCAGACCGATTCGCTATCAGACCCCTCACGATACACACAATCATGTTCTCATCAGCACTCGACATCACTCAAGTGTATGGTGCGTGTTGTGGATCGCGACCCTGGATCGCTCAACAACCACTGGATGTGTGACCCCTCATGTTGATCCACCCCGATGCAGCTGAGCTCCCAGACTTGTTCAATTGAAAGGTTTCGCAATGTTGTTTGTTGATTCGTGGGTGGTATTTGAACGCGCGGGCGGCGACGACGATGGTCGCTTCGAGAACTTCGATGGTGCCATGTCCAGCCTCAATTATCGTCATTCAGTGCTTTGGCATCCTCCACCGCCGCTCTAGCAATCTTCTTCAGCAGAGATTTGAAGTCCGCCTCCCGGAACTTTTCCCAACGATCCAGACCCTCGCTCGCATCGATTGATAACGTCTCGTACCCCTGCTTGATGACGGCGCTGACTTCTTGTGGGCTAAGATGCTTGGACCGCGCTTTTCCATTGCTCTCCAGCAGGGATTGGTAATGCGAAGACACATTGATGAGCGTCTGCATGGAGTCTGATTGGCCTGATAATCCGAATGTATCCCGGAACTTAATCAGTGTGTCGCCGCTTTCCACGAGCTTGTAGAATAAGTCGTCATACGATGCAGGGTCGGGCAGGAAGTTCTCTCCGCTAGACAGTGCAAAGGCGAGCAGATTGACAAGTATGTTGATCATTCCGTTTGATTTGTAGTTGGACTTGATGTCGCTTTCGTAGGTGGTGAGGAAGCGGACGAAGGAGAGCAGGGTCCGCCACAACTCCGACCAATGGTATGTGATGCGCGTCTTCGTTCGACTGAGGCGCGAAAGGAGACGTAACAGAACGCCGAGGCAGAGGCTGGGGGTGGTTAGCCAGACGTATGTCATATTAGTTCTGAAACTTACATGTAGAAGTCAACGTCTAACCGCCTCCGCAGGTTATGGCTGATAGCGTCAGACATCATGTCTAGTATGACAGCTGCAGGGACACGATCGCCCCTCACTGCCGGCAGGTAGGGCTGTCTCTGACGGCACAAGCGCACCGAAAGCTTGGACTCGTCACTGCATAGGCGTTTGGCGAGCTCTCGGTCTTCGACAAGTATTTGCAGCACGAAGAGGCTGAGGTATGTGTACAGTGCGGCCCTGGTAGACCGATGCGCGTGTTGAAACATGTAGGACGTCAAGGAAAGGTATGCGCTGAGTGGCGAGGGCTCGCTCTTGTCCGCTGGGGCTGACTTGACTAGGTTGAAGCAGAAGACTTTGTTGGCGTTGGCGAAGTCGTACGTGGAGAGAAGTACGCCAATCTCAGGCCCTGGTCTAGATAAACGTTAGCTATGAGCAGTGATTACGGCCATGAGTGCTTACAGTGCAGCGAAGAGCGACTTTGCTTCATCCGGAGCCGGCACAGGTGTGGTTGGCCGGGAACTGGGAGCAAGAGCACCCAGGCCAATATAACTCAACGTCGAGCCCAGCGACCAGCCTTCGGGCATGTCGTCCTGTACAGCTACATAGGCGTCCCGCAGCTTTGTACATGTATTCTCAAAACAAGCGACCATATCCTGTATGATAGCATCGTTGACAAAGTCGTCTAGCCGCAGTCTATACGGGTTCTGAAACTCGAATTTGTTGTAGTTGGTGAGGAGGCCGAGGAGATAGAGCGCGGGGAGAACTTGGGTGCTGTCGTCGCAATCTTGGATGTACTACTGGCTGTGAGTATTCATTCCTCCTGTCTTGCTTTCTGTCGTACCTTCATGAGCGAGGGAAAAAGGTCGCGATGAGTAAAGTAACTCGGAAGCGCAGTCTGAAAGCCAGCCGCAGTAATCGACAGAGCCGCTCTCACAGCCCTCAAGCGCAAAGGAACTGCTCTTGGTCAGCCTATCCCTCTCTAGCACCCCCTCTATACATACTATCCCTTCCCCCCCGTATCGCCGTATCCAGCGTCGCAACAAAGTCCGTCATAACCGCATCCGCATCATTCAGCCCCGTAAGCACAGCTATGATATCAGAGCTAGGATTCGTGTACTTCTTCGTAAGAGCGGCATCGAGGAAGACTGTCAAGGTCTAAGCGGTAAGCGCATGGAGAAGGAGAAGGTGTGTGTGCGTGGGTGGGTGGCATGGGTACCTCGAGGGCGATTTCGTCGGCGGGCGCGCTGGCTTGCTTGACGCGGTGGATGGCCTGGCTGAAGAGTGCCTGCGAATGCGCTTGCTGGTGCAGCATCTCGTCCGGCGTTACCGAACTGAGTATGCGCTGAAGGCCGGTGGGGTCGGGGCGGTGGAGGAAGAATTCTTGCCAGAAGCCCGCGGATAGCTCGACTTCTTCGTCGTCTTCCTGGGGATGGTTAGCACGTAGCTGGCGCAATGTGGGTGGAGAAGACAGGACGCACTTTGAAGAGGGTTTCGTAGAGGGAGATTATCTTGGGTTGGAAGATTTCCGGTCGCGTGTCCTGCGTTAGCGGTGACGGCTCCATGGTTGTGCGTGCGAGGGACTTTGGGGAATTTATCGTGGGTGATGCAGGGCTTCAGATGGTGGCAGTCGCAGGCGCGTCGCGCAGCATGGGGAACTAGCGGGCCGGTGGGCGATCAGACGCCGACAGCCCCACCATTCACACGTGTGAAGGGAGGCATGTCGTGTGTGTGAGGAGGTTGACTAGATAATATCCCCTCGAATTATTCTTACTATTGTGAACCGTCAATCCACCCCAAAGGAAGGCGCGACCAAACCCCCGGTACCCCGCGTCCCTCCAACCCTCCAATCCTCCAACCACCATGCCACAACCCCTCCTAGTCGGCATCTCAGGCCCCTCCTCCTCGGGCAAAACAACCCTCTCCCGCCTCCTCCGCGACATCTTCCCCCCCTCCAAACTCTTCATCCTCCATCTCGACGACTTCTACCTCACCGACGCCGAGATCCCCGTCAAGAACGGCGTGCAGGACTGGGACTGCATAGAGTCGCTCAACCTACCCGCGCTCAAACAAGCACTGCAGCACATCAAAGAACATGGTAACAGTCCAGAATGGCTGGTCAGCCAAGAAGACCAGAACAGTGTTGGCGCACATGGTGTACCTGAGGATGAGATCAGGAGGTTAAGAGATGAAGTATCCGGGTGGTTGAGGAGTAAGCCCGAGTGGGAAGAGCGACGGATATGTATTGTTGATGGCTTTTTGCTGTTTTCGCAGGATATGAAGGATATCCGTGAGATCTTTGATGTTAGACTCTTTTTAAGGACGAGCTATGAGACTGCGAAGCGAAGGAGGGAGGCGAGGAGTGGTTATGTGACGCTTGAGGGCTTCTGGCAAGATCCGCCGGGTTATGTAGATGATATTGTGTGGCCGAACTATGTGAAAGACCATAAGTTCCTGTTCAAGAATGGGGATGTGGATGGAGAGTTGGATAAGAAGGTTTGCGAGAGCGTTGGCATACATGGCATGCCGAGAGAAGCGGAGGGCGATATGACGAGGTGTTTGCATTGGGCTGCTGGGTTACTGGAGGACGTCATCAAGAAGACATGAGTACTTTTCGAGTCTGTATTATTATACTTGTATCCATGTCACTTTGGAGCTTGACAACTCAAAAACTACATACCCCGACCCCGTACCTGATTGTTACTACTCAAGAACGCCTATGCGCCATTAGACAATGCCCTAACCCACCAGCCATGCAGAAGTGATGATACACAAATGTCAAAGCGAAACGGCCGACTGATCAAATTTTGAAGTCACCGCCTTCCTAGGTGCTGGACTTGACCTTGTCGATGTAGGCCTGTCCGGGGCTCTCATAGGTAGGCACAAAGAAGGTGTTGATCTGAGCTTCCTTGGAGAGCCACGTCGTCATTTGACTGAGCTCCTCGCGCAAGCGCGTGACGGCCTGGTGATCCATGTTGGTTTGCGCGATGAGTTCGGGCATTGTGACTGTGAAAGCCTTGTTAGCAATTTTCACATCTAATAACTCATGTATGCATACCCAGAAGACGCAGAAGATGCTCGCCGCCATAGATGTCAGCCAGCGGCTTTGCTGCAAGATCATCCGTCGGCGAATTGATGCGCGTCCAAATGTCATAGAACTGCTCGCGCTCAAATCGGTACAAGAGAAGACGTCCGACGCTCTTATTGAAGTACTCCTTCAGTCCAGCTATGACTTCCTCGAGGATGTCCTGCTCGATGCTGGTGCGGTTGCTGTTGTCTTTGACATGCTTCATGTACTCATCGAGTATGACGCCTGCAGGGTAAGCTGAAGGCAGCTGAACCAATTGCAGGTTCTTAGTGATGTTCTCCCAGTCATCGACTAGGAGACTCTTTAGCCTATCTGGCATGTAGATCCTGACAGCCAGTTTGTTCTGGAATGCTTCTTCCTAAGGGGGGTCAGCGAGCGCGTTAGAAAGCGTAGGGCGAAACGCTGGGATATTACCTTCTCCAAGTCATTGTCGCGCACCCTCTTCTGACCGCGTGGTGCAGCAGTGACGGAGGTTTGGCGCTCTTCGCTACCGCGCGCCGAACCTTGAGCCTTCTTTTTCGCAGGTGCGGGCTGGGCTCTTGCGGCACGCTGGGCTGCCAGCATCTCGTGCCTGAGGTTGTTGGCCAACTCTCGGTTCTCGGGAGACAGCTTGCGAAGCCGATCCTCAGGAACCCAGTCGTCCCAGCTGCGATGCGTTAGCTAGCGATCTCAAAAGCAAGCCGCGAGTTTTTGAGTTTTGAGGGGGCGATTTGAGATGATCTGCCGCTGCAAATATGAAGTAAAGGTGTGGTACGCTGGCATGAGTGAAGTGTATGGTGAGGCAAACGTGACTTCTGCAGTGGGAGACGGAGTGACAAGCAGGCGGGCGCAGACTCGAACGAATCGAAGATACGTACGTGTTCTTCCAGCCCTTGTAGTGGACTCTGTATTCGAAGCCATTCTTCTTGTCTTCTTCTACAGGCCTGACTTCGAGCACCTTGGCCTCGTATAGCAACTCATGGTGGAAACAAAAGACCTTTTCATCTTTCTTGAAGGATGGCTCCGGCGCAGCTGCGGGCGCCATGATTGCGATGGAATGCGATGAAATTGATGTTGATGGGTTTGGTAGTCAGGAAGGAAGCGGTAAGGGTGCGAGAGATTGCACGTCCACGTAGCGCGTCTTCGTGCCAGCCTTGGTGTTCAACAATAAGAACGATACTTTGCGCCGCAAGATTGGAGTGATGGTTGCCTGAATACGGAGAACTGTCGACGAGCTCGGGGAAAGACGGTTCAGTCGACGTTTGCTTGGAGTCTTCCAGGCACGTCTCACGGGAGTTTTCTGGGCACGGGCCACAACGCGTCGTCGCGCGTTCCGATGGCCCTCCTTCATTGGCGCATCCACCACCAACACTGCCGTATCAATCATATGCGTGGGCACTTTCCGGCCTGACATCGACACCTACTACTCTAATCATGCCGTCGCAAGAGGCCAAGATCCTCGGTGACTTCCTCCTCGCACCTGCTCCCTTGCGCGACTTCACCACCCTACGCGACTTCACCGACATCTTTCCCCGCGCCCACCGCTCCAACCCCGCCGTGCAGGAAATCTATCGCGAGCTCCAGCACATACGCGACAGGGATATCGAGCTGATCCGTCAGGACATCATTGATGAGGTCAAACGGTCCAAGCAGCTGAGGCGGGAGTACGCTCGGGAGAGGCGCCAAGTAGACGATGCCACCGTAGCCGGACTGGACCCGATTGCGCTTCAAATGGAGCAGGAGGTACTGCATTAAGGAAAGATACTTCCTGGATTGCGCTGACAGTCACCAGCTCTCCGGCCAAAGTCGCAAGAAACCGCACACGCTACAGACGGTCCACTCCGACATCGAAGAAGCATGCCAAACCCTCGAGGCCCAGATCGCAGAGATAGAGCAAGAGAACAGACGGGCTTTGGCTGAGGTCAAAGACGTTGTTGGCGCCCTCAGTGAGCTGCGACATGGCCGCTTCGCACCGTCGTCCAGCGGAGAAAACATTGGAGAAGAAGTCATGGCCACGCTCAAGCAACTTGGAGCTGTGTGCGATAAACCGGCTGGATGAGAATTGCGAATATCCGAGCATCGTCGTGACGAATGCACTGTACAAACATGAGGACCATGCTAGCGGGCGAAAGGTTCAGTCTTCGACTTGGATCACACACTGCCTGAGCTGGTAAAATTGCGCATTACCGCCCAAGGCTATCGACCGCAAAACGAGGTTACGCTTGCGCAGTTTTTATGCCGGTCAGGGAAGTAGTATGTCTACAGAGACGTTTGTGCGATCCCGCACTACGCCGAGCAGTAGACGCCACTCTTCAATCCTTGACAGGAACAACACCAGCACTAGGACAAGGGATCCAGATCATCCCCGTAGATTTGGATCAAAGGATATCCTGCGACGTATCGCAGCACGTCGCAGTGCTTCCTGTCCACACCCGAATCATTACCAAGGCTATGTATCTAGGATAAAGTGAGCGCACAACGTAGCTGCCACTCCCATCCGCCGGACTTGCGCACGACGACTCTGATACACGGTTTCATCCGATCCTCATCGCGGCAAATATCATACCATAACATCTTGCCAATACCCGATGCGACGCTTGCTGTGCTCATTCTCCGGTGCATCAACCACGCGTCTGTATCCCCGTTAGCCAGGACCATCACGAGCACAAGACAGCGTGACAAACCCAGTACGAACTCCAGAAAACATACCCTGTCAACTTCCATCATCCCGCCGTCCAGGTTAGCGACCCCGCGTATACTGCCTGCAAGCACGCCGTGATTGGCTGCACGCACCACCGCAATTAATCTATCCATATGAACATTGTCAATCCCGCAAGTATCAACATCTAGTCCGCCGTTACAGAGATCTGTCTATAGCAAAACTTCTACACGTGTTCAGATCAGGATGATTGTCTTATACCGCGTCGCAATGCGAATCCTTTCCATTGTCTTGTCGTCCCTGCCATATTCGCAAAGATGCTCCTCCCATCCTTCCTGACACTATCACTATCCCTCATCGCCTACTCTCCCCTCGCCTCCGCCTCCGCCTCCTCCTCCCTCAGAATCACCTCCTCCAACCACTCCTTCGGCGGCGTAAACTACCCCCAACTCCAATTCTTCACCCCCTCCCACCGCGACGCCACAATCCGCGAAATCATCAAAAGCGGCGCCCGCGTAATCCGGCTCTTCATCCGCCCAGATGCCCAACACCCAGATCCAGAAGGCGAGATAGGCGGCTTCGACAAGTCGCTGCTCGACCAATTCGATGACACGCTAGCAGCCATTCACCATTTGTCGAAAGGCCAGATGAAAGTCATCATCGCACCGCACGACGCACATGCGCTTCGGGGTACAAATGATGTAGCCTGCGACGCCTACTGCCAGAAACTCAACGGCGCGTTCCTCGATTTCTACAGCAACGAGGAATATCGCGACATGTACAAAACACGCCTCGGCGTCTTCTTCACCCACTACCCCTCCAAGAACTTTGACGGCCGCCCCTGGAGCACCTTATCCGAAGTCATTCTCGGCGTCGACCTTCAAAACCAGCCTTTCTCTGGCATCTCACCCATCCCATCCGGCGAATCCTGGCTCTGCGACATCGCCTCCTATCTAAAATACAGCATCGGTCTCGACGCATCGCACATTGCCGTCATCAGCGGCGGCGTATCAGGTGCACAATCCGTTGACGGGAATGAGAATTTTCCGGATAGCGTGTTTGACTGCAAGGCTATTGATGTGATTGGTATCCATGGGTATTTCGATAAGAGGACTGATAGAACGGCGGGGACGGCGTGGGCGGATTTGTTTCTGCCGGGCAATACGTTGATGGGGAGGGCGGAGGGGAGGAAGAAGGGGGAGGGGAAACTGTTGTTGGTGGAGGAGTGGGGGTATGTGCATAGTGAGGTGTTTGGGTTGTTTTATAAGAAGGAGGCGGTTTGGGATGGGGGGAATGTGCTGAATTATAGGGGGATTCCTTGGGTGAGTAGGCCTTCCATTTCTTCTCTTCCCCCCTTCCTTACCGTTTGTGGTACTGAAGACGTGCTATACCGTACTAACAACCCCCCCAGCTATACTCCCACCTAACTCCCCTCTCCGAAGGCAAATCCTCCCGCATAAACCCCCTCCACCCCACCTACACAACCTGGCCCGCCCTCGTCGATATCCTAAAACGCTCTTTCACAACGCGTAGCCCCTTCTCCTGGTCCAAATACCTCCACCCACCCACGACCATCATCGCCCCCTCCGCCGACGAAACCACAGAAGCCTACCTCCGCTCCATGCTCACCGGCTCCCCCGCCACCAAAGAATGGAAGCTGAAACCAGCGGGCCTGTCTAACGTCACGAGTGTGCGGTTGAACCCGTATATCATCGAGCAAAGCGAGTGTACATTTGGTTGTGTGGGCCATTTATGCGACGCAGCAGATGGCTGTGCGCCTGATCTAATATGTAAGAATAGTATATGCCAAACCAAACCCTCCTCGCAGCCAGGGAAAGTGGGAGACAGATGCAACAGCAAGGCCGTCTGTCAGAGCCATTTATGGTGTGTGGAGGGGGAGTGTGCGGCTTGTGTTGCACGTACAACCATCCAACCGGAAAAAAAGAAGAATAGGAAACGAACGATACCGGGAGACAGCGGGATGCAGCAAGAGGAGGAGGAATATACGAGGAGGTATGCGGTCAAACCGAATGATCCAAAAGGAACATGCTACACAGATTCCCTCCCCCACCTCTTCGAAACCATCAGACTCTCCTCCTCTTCCCCTTCCCCACAACCCCCTCCAATATGTCTCCCCCCCTCCCACCACCCCAACCCCTGCACAACACCCACCCACTGCTCCTCTCACGAATACTGTTCCTGGGGCTTATGCACACCCTGCTCCGCAACAGACGCCTGTCTCGGGTCACGCTGTCGCAGTAACAACACTTGTAAGACTGGATACTGTAACGACTACGGGAGATGTGATTACGTGGCGCAAAGGAAGAAGAAGGCGACGGGGCCGGGGGGCGCAAGGGGAAAAGTACATGGGAGGGTAGCGGGGGTGCCGAGGGGGTTTGAGAGAGGGCCTGCGAGGGTGAGGAGTGAGAGTATGAGGGTAGTGATACCAGAGGAAGAGGAAGGACCGGCTGCTACTGCTACCGCTGCGGCGTGAAGTCATCATCATCACATTAACTATGTATAGCGTGGTATAAGAGCGTGTACTTGCAAGGCCACGGCAAAAAGACAGTCCCATCTGAATATAGATATCTCCTCAATCTCGAACAGAAAATAAATCCCTCAGCGCTTAAATATTTACAAGAAGATTATTTTCATACTAGTTAGTGTGTTGGGGTATCGTATCGAATGCCTCCCTCCCTCCCTTCCTCCCTTTCCCAAAACTCCTTTTTGTGTTGGTAATCTGTAGCACATGTACAATCATGGGATCACGCCGTCATGACCTCGTAGAACGCATGCGCGTGAGTGTGATTCATGTCTGAGACGGGGGTCGTGGCTCCAGGCGTGGGCGTTGTTCGAGGAACTACCGTTGCGGTCGTCAGTCGGGTCTTCGTGCTAGGAGGTGACAAAGCGTATGGCGGTAGCAGGTAAACTGTCGGGTCCACTTGTAGTGGAAATCCGGCAGATCACCCCATCGAAACCCGATACTTGTCATTCTCCTCAATAAGCTTCTCCAAGAACGCCGCCGCCTCAACAAGAACCTGACTCTTACTCAGCCCGCCACCTCTTACAGCAGGCACAACCTCATTCAAATCCTTGTATCCCTGCTTGATCAAATCCCTCCGCTTCTGCTCCGACAAAATATGATTATTCCGCTTCTGTTCCTCAGTAAGATTCTCGCGATGTGCCTTCTGAGCCGCAGTTGATGCCCGCTTCTTCTTCGTACTATCCTCCACCGTAGACGCTTTCCGAGCCTTGCTGTTGCGCGCGGCTTTCTTGGGTGTGTCTTTGCTATATCGCACCTGGCTCTTTTTCCGCTTCTTCGCCGGCCGGTCTTCGTCTTCGTCGTCGGATTCGGCGTCGTCGGATTGTGAGGCGGAGTCTCGTGGCCCGTGGGTGTAGGTGGTAGGGGTGCTTGGTCCTTGTATGCCGGCTACGGCTCGGAGGATGTGGTGCGAAGTCTCTTCAATGTCTTGTATTGATGCCCTGGCTGCGCTCTCTGCGTCCGGGTGGCCGTTGGGTATTGAGTAGCCGGATGGGCTGTTGAAGGAGTTGTCGGTGCCGAAAGTATACGACCTCTTCAAGTCGAGCTTCTGCAGCGGTGGGCCGAATTCGGAGTGGTGTTGTTGTGGCGCCTGGCTCGCTGCCCATTGTGAGGCATACTGTGTGTCGGTGGCCTGGGCGTTGTGGTTCGGTACCAATGATCCCAAGCGTTCGTGTATAAGGCCGTGTTGGGGCATTGTCATGGGCAGCGTGTTGAGATTCAGATCGGGGGCCCTACTCGCGTCGAAGCCGTTGGAGGCGGTAGACAGCTCATGGAAGCTGTGCGAGCGGCCATTCGTGTATGAAGGCTGGGCCTGGTTGAAGAGAGCTGTGGCTGCCTGGAGCTCATCCTGGGTATTGCCTAGGAAGTCTGTGTGGAGCGACGAGGGGTAGTGCTGGTCTTGGTGGAAGTTGTTCTGCAGACGAGCCTGGTCTGGTATAGTGCTGGTCACGCGGTGGACCGTGGGCGGGGCTATGAAGTCTTCCCAGTTGTTGTAGTCGTGGGCGCTCGCCTTTGTGTCGAGGGCGGGTGGGAGGGCTTGCGCGTCGACGAGGTCAAAGGGATTGGTCGAGGAGAAGAAGTTGTCGAGCTGCTGGTTCTCCATGTCGCTGAGGATGGACTGGCCATTGTGGTCGTAGGTGGCGGGCGGGCCGTCGAAGAAGTCGTTGGTGAAGGTGTCTGCTCTGCGTCAGTGTGTAGTCTCTGCGCCGTGGTCGGCAAGCGTACAGCCAAACGGCGGCGGGTCCTTGTCGTTCATGGCGGGTCGTGGGAGGCGCCTGGCCGTAGCACCCGCGAGCCCCGCGAACGACTGATGCGACAACGTCTCCAGCTTGGTGGTGGGTGAGGCCGAGGGACAGACTGCTGTCTACTCTCTGATGCCTCTACCGGCTTGGCCGGGCTGGATGAGGCGCTGGTTTAGGCCGTCGACAAGTCTTCACAGTGCTTGTGCGAGTGGAGGCGTCGAGACTGGCGTGGTTGGGAGGTGTTGAGAGAGTGCGCGCGATATGACGTGAGGAACGAGCATTCGCAACGGCGCTGGCTGCGCTGCCGGGATGGGGCGTCGGACAAGACAGTGCCGGTGAGCAGGCGCATCCCCAGCGGGCGGCGACAGTGAATGCGCGTGATATACTAGACAGTGAGAGACTCGGGTGTTGGATTGGATGTCAAGAATGCGTCTGGTTGCGCGTGAGAAGTTGGACCGCCATCACATGTGAAAGATGTCTTGCGCCCACCTGCTGAGCCCACTAGCGCCCACCACCTCGCTTGCTCCTTCCCTGCTCCCGGCCGCCAAGCTCTCCGAACCCTCAAAGGATGACATGCATCCACACCACAGCGACCTGGTTACTGTCATCACAGCATCGCTCAGGCACAGGAACTAGCTCCAACTATCCGCATGTCCTTCGTTGGCCTCCTACATACATCAACGTCTCTCCTTCTGTCCAACACCTCATTCCTGCTCGGACAAACCTTCTCACCGCAACGAGCCGTCTCGCCGGGATCCGAGTGCGCCTAGAGATCAAGAAGGGAATCTCCTCCGCCATTTTCTTCAATGGCGCGCAACCGTGTCCCAGCACTCTTCTGCGGTCCGAAAACTGCAGTGGCGGCACACGACTGTCTTTTCGTTGGCCGACCCTACCGTAGCTCCCGTCCGATCACCTCTAGTTTGTGCATCCCAGGGGTCAATCTGGGGAAACGATGACTGTTGCTACGGTTTATTCCCTCTGATCGAGCACTCGATCTTGTCGACCATTCCATCCCCGGTTTGTTCCGTGACTGCTCCTCATTTCATTACACTGTAGCCACTGTGTCGGTGCCTGCCTCGGCTGCCCACCAGCGATCTACAATGCTTGTGTCGAGCCCGAACCTCGTACGACACTACGATTTGTTCATCTCCAAGTACTAGCTGTTCCCCATACTTTGTTCTTCGCATTCGCTACTGCTTCCTCTTTCCGGAGCACTACGGTTTTGTTGACATGCTATTTCCTTCCGTAGCAAGGCCCCGCGTACTTGCGACCGCAGTTCGGGTTAACATCCATCATTGTTACAACTTTCCATGTTATACCAGCTACTCACACATGATCTAGCATCGAAGTCTATTCGAGCATGCGACCAGTCAGTATGGTAGTGCTACACGTCATGCGAGGTACACTTGCATCGCCCCGACATTCCCACCGAACACACAAATCTCCAAAGGCACAACATCCGTCAAACAGCTCTTGCATATAACAGCCCTACCACCATCTGCATTAACACCTTCCCTTGTGTATCTCGACACATATTATTGCTGTGCCATGTAAGATGGAATGCATGGACAAACCATCTACACAAATCCCACCTAACCCAATCGGGAAAGGGCGCAGATGGCCCGTAATCTACCAAGCCAACACCAAGATACTCAGCCATTCTCCAAGATACTTGCGCAAAAGTAAATTTAGGAACAAGACCGAGTCAACCGAGATGCGGTGCCGCCGTCTGCTCTCATTGCCCCTTTCATGAAATAAGAATGCCGCAGCATAAATCGAACCTGATATCAGAATTCCTCACTTCAATTCTCCGCACTCTTCAATCTTTGATTTCACAAACAGTAGTTATGGATCTTTTTACTGTCATTGTTATAGTTCTTATTCTCTTTACCATGCTACTCTGTGCTCTCTGGGGTCCAGCACCACTACAGCCATCATCAGCACCACCGATGCCTCCGTCTTCAGCTTCCCAAGAACGAAAGAAAGAACCTGATAGTATAGTCTGAAAGACACACTCATCCTCTATCCGATACCGATATATCATGTCATCTATTATTAGACAAGCCCGGCGCCCACAGTCCATAAACCAGCCTGATGACCCCGGAATCCTACGTTAAGCCCATTCGGGTTAAAGGTGCGAATGCTCCATGCATACGACGCGAAACCTCAATACCGAGTATCTCGCGGGTAGGACCTATTACGGTCGACACATGACGATGAACCCTCGAGCCCTTGGATGAGAAAACTCAGAGCACATCTCGATGTGGTTCATGCCGCGAGAACCGGCATATAACAGCGTCGGATCCGCGATGTTCTCTTGCTATCCCTAGACAACACTCCGGCTTTATTATGGACTTGTTCGCTATTATTATTATCGTTCTAGTCTTATTCACTTTAGCGCTTTGTTTCGTCTGGAAACCACCGCTACGACCACTTCCATCACCACCAGCGATCGAGATACACGATCCACAGAACGACAGCTTCGCAAAGACCAAGGGTGGGTGGGGGAGGCGGAGGGGAGGCGGAGGGGAGGAGGAGGGGAGGTGGTGGGTGTTGTCTCTCTTCTTGTGTGTGCGCTCGTCTCGAGATGATTCGATTGCAACAATTTGAGGTGGTACTATGGGTGGCTGTATATGGGATGGCTCGCGAGGTCTGATTGAAGTCGTTTGAGGCCGATGTAGCGCCCTACCATTCTGCCCGAGGACCAAGGAAGTTGTGGGAAGTACACAAAAACTGGGATCTCATTTCGCGGAAGAAGAACTGAATGGACGTTTTGCCCAAGCAGATAAATCTAGGACAAACAAAAGATTGGACGTGAAAGTCTTGTGTATGAGAGTACCAGGGCCGTGAAGAAGTGGTCTGGTAAATGTGAAATTCTATGAACGGGTTGGCTACTAAAGTCTACATTTGCTCACACCTACCAATATGCTCGCAAGTTCACGACAGTTCCCAGAGTTGTCGATTCAGTGATTCTATGATGCTAACAAATGGTGGGTGTAATAGGCGCTTGCTCGGCTGGGTAAAGTACCGCGCCCCGCCATTCCGGGTGGGTGGGGGAGGTGGAGGGGAGGAGGAGGGGAGGTGGTGGAAGTCATCCTTCTTCTTGTGCGCGCTTGTCTTGTAACAATTCGATTCAATTACGCTGAGTGGTAGCTTGGAGTGAAGGTTAGTCGGGTGAGGGTTTGATGTGCGCTTGCTCGGCTGGGTAAAGTCCAGGCCCCGCCATTCTGCCCTGCATGCATTTGCGTGCGGTCGACGTCAACGATCCATTTCGCGCCAGTGCCAGCGCAAAGCCCATTCAAGCTTTGTCGCATTGTCTCTGCCCTCGACCCTCTTAATCGCGGCCACTGCCGGTTTTACTTTCTTTTCGCATACCCACTCTCAACCCGCTTCCACGACCATCTCATTTCTTCGAGGTTCTACAAGATACCTCGTATAACAACGCGTGATATTTGTTTGACGTCTGCGCGACGGTGATCAGTCTGAAAATCGCGTGCGTCACTAGTCTTGGTATCCAGGCCATTCCAACCTTGGGGTCTGACAGTCAGCCTGGTCCCCGCTTGCAGTTCCCCACTCTTCTGCCCATCACACCTGCGATCAGCGCTGCACTCACGCCTCAACCATGGAGAACAACCTGAGCGCCGCCCGAGCCTCCCGGCGCTACCTCGACGAGCGCCTTCGCAACGACTGGGAGTATCCCGACGTGCCTGCCATCTGGTCAGCCTCGGACGAAGAGGTGCGCGACGCTGCCGACTTTCGCGAGCGCTACTACGGCGAGTCGGAATCTGGCGACTCGGATCAAGAAGATGAAGGTGTCGGCCCGTACAGGTTCGACAACCCAGAGAGCATCGGCGATGCGGTAGCGAGCACAAGAGAAGCGCGCAGAAGGCGCCGTCGAGAGAGGCTGGAGCGCGAGATGAAAGACAACGAAGGGCTGAGGATCTGGGTCGAGCGACGAGACGTGTGGACGGGCGCAGCGAGCGTGAAGAAGTACGGCACGAACCGCCAAAGACAGGCCAACCGCCCGTCTTCAGCCGCAGGCTACTCGTCCGAAGAGCACGCCGTCACACCCACCGGCTCGGAATCGCACTCCATCACCAGCGCCACGCCCGACACCTTCGACCTCGTTCCCGTCGCGCCGCGTCTCCTCGAGGACAACCCGATCCGTGCCTCCATCACCCCCAAAGCATACCGCGACATCTTCCAGAAGATCGTCGTCTCGTCGCGCACGCCCTCAGTCCCCATCAACCTCGCAGACATGACCAAGGCGCTGGTACAAGGCTGGAAAGACTCGGATGAGTGGCCTCCAAGGGTAGCTGCGGTTGACCCTCTTGCTGGTAAGAAGCGCACTATTACCGGTACTCCATCCAACGGCCATCATGGAGGTTTCATAGCCCGACACCCTCACCTGGAGAAGAGTGTAGACGGCATGAAGCGGATCCTCCATCTCAACGGGCACCACGAACATGGGCACGAACAGGACAAGGAGCATGAGCAGGGTGGGAAAGAGGGCTGAAGCATAGTCGCGGATCCGTCAGTGCTTGTCCTTCACAACGCTGATGCATAGACCATGCAGGAAATACCCTCTTCCACGCTTACCGCGATACCAACGACGCTCTGCCTACGCCAGAGGACCGCACGAACCCGCTGCGTGCTTCACTATCCTGGCGCGCCCCGACGATCGATGCGAACAAGGGCAATTTCTGGTCGACGGGGTAGGGGATGTATGCACGCGGGCAGTCTCTTACAAGACACGAGCATGTCAGGTGTCTAGATTCAAGCATGCCGACCTCGGCATTCGCATTCACAGTCGCGCATTACGCGATCGAACAAAGCGCTGGTGGAGTTGAGTTACAACAGGCGAAGATCACTGCTGAGAAGGGTGCTCGCATATATCTCGGCGATTGATTTTGATCAGATTGATTGATAAGATAATTTTCTCATGATACCCCCACATAATCCCAGCTTGTTACTACACAATATCCACCGAGATGGCCTGACTTTGCCTGATGTACGAAAGTAGCGGTCGTACATACTAGAAGTGCGTATGCTTGCACGGATCTGCATGCGTATATTTCGGCCGATAGTGTAACGTCGGTCTGTCGGCCGCTGGCGCGAGGCGACTGCAGTCACTTTACGCCTTGTGTGGGGCTGGTATGCGACGCTTAGTGGACAGTAGTCTTGCGTAGCCTTGCCGTAGCCTGGACAGCAGCCACAGCCTAAAGCCATATTGCCTGACAGCGCTTTATCTGCTCCGCTCTTTCGGACTCCTCGGTCGCCGTAGACCGCAAGTGGACACACCATGGAGGTGAGACCGTTGGGTAGGGCGGGCAGTCGGTAGCCCGCTGTACTGCAGCGTGATGATCCTCATACAAGGTACAAGTGACGGGGTGTATTCGTCCGCAAGCGCATAAGTTGTTTGCGATAGCCAGCTCTTTTCTGCCGTCGGTAATTCTTTCGCCTTGCTCTTTTCCCTCTCTCTGCTTGATAGATCCATCATCTTATCAAGACTCTTCTTCTTCTTCTTCTTCCATACCAACCTACCTACCACATCTTCTTAACCCTGGAAGCAAGCGACCATGCCAGGCACACTCCAAACCCCCCAACCCAATGCCATCCCCCCCGGTCGCCGCGGAGTCTACCTCCTCACGCACCCCCGCTCAGCGTCCAATCTCTTCCAAACCATGATGTCCAAGCAGCCCGGCTACCAGAACTCTGGCTACAAGCTCTTCGACGGCGGCTTTGCGACGCTGATGAATCTGGAGAAAGGGCCGCTGAGTGAGTGGCCTGAGGAGGAGAGAACCGGGTTGTATGAGACGTTCAAAACGGCGTTTGGCAGCTTGGAGGACGAGTTGGACGATTGCGCGAAGAATGTAAGTAGGGAAGGAAGAGATGAAGTCGAGATGTGGGGTTTAAAGTTATAAGGGCAAGGCTGCGCCACAACCGCACATGCGCCCGTCGTGATCCCGCCTCGAGATGACGTGCTCGGGCTGGCCCGTCCCACTCCTCGCTATCACAATCCCCATCTGCAACACCAACTAACCAACATCCAACAGAACAAACAAGCCTTCGTAAAAGAACACACAATCTTCCTCTCCGGCCCCGACCGCCTCTTCTCCACCGTCTACCCCAACGACAACCCCCCAGCCCTAACCATCCACCAACGCAATGCCTCCCCCTCCTCCTCCTCCTTACCACACACAAACCCCACTTCCGTCCCCGACAGCCTCCTCCTCTCCCTCCAACCCATCTTCCAAATCCGGCATCCGATTTTGATGTTCCCGTCTATGCTGCGCGCCCAAAAGGATTCGTTTCCGGATACCAAGCCACGGACGTTGTATACGTGTACCACGTATACTCTCAAGTATACGCGCGCGCTGTATGAATGGTATGCGGAGAGGGAGGCTAGTTCAGGGATTGTGCCAAGGGTTATTGATGCGGATGATATCATGAATAACGCGGCTGCGGTGCGTGAGTTGTGTGAACAGACGGGGCTGGATCCGGAGGCTGTGCTGTACGAGTGGGAGGAGAAGAAAATCGAGGATAATCCGCTCATGGCCCGGTTTCTGAGCACGATTAACGCGAGTAAGGTACGTCGCGGCTGTTGTACGGAATGCTTGTGAGATGTGAGATGTATACTGACTTCGTTCTTCTACTTCTGCAGGGGATTAAACCGGGACTCGCGGCACGGGGCAGGAAATTGGAGGATGAGAAGAAGAAGTGGGCGGAGGAGTGGAATGAGGAGTTTGCGGATGATTTGGAGGATTTTGTAAAGAAGGCGATGGCGGATTATGAGTTTTTGTGGGAGAGGAGGGTTACGGGGGAAGAGTGAAGTTGGGAAGGAATGTTGGGCGGCGTTTTGGGGATCTCGTATTAGAAGAGTAGTGATGATATTTCGTCTCTTCCAGTATGTCGACAATCATGGGAGCTGAACACCAGAGAACTCAGCGCAGATCTCCAGCAGCTTGTCCTGAGCCTTCCCATCCTCCGTCACCTTGTGCGGTGTGCCCTGGGTGGGTGGGGGGCGCGGTGGGGAGGAGGAGGGGCGGAGGAGGGGCGGAGGAGGAGAGGAGGATGGGAGGATGGGAGGATAGTGGATCTCGTGGTAGTCATGATATCTGTCTCTTCAAGTATGTCTCGCAAGCGCGGGTGTGTAAATCAAAGAAGCTTGTTCATTGCTGGAATGTAATAAGCGTTATGGAAGCTGGACACCAGAGAACTCAGCGCAAATCTCCAGCAGCTTGTCCTGAGCCTTCTCATCCTCTGTTGCCTTATGGGGTGTGCCTTGTCGCTTGTTCGGATGGAAATAGCACCCGCTCATTTTGGCCTTCTCTTCCTCTCCCTCAGCAAGCATAACGTAACTTTCGACCGCCGCATCAACGCTGCCTGGCGCCGAACTGCCACCCATCTTGGTAGCCACCCAGCCAGGATCCAATGCATTGCTTTTCACGTCAGGCCATCTGCGGGCGAAAGTTTTGGCAAGCAAGACGTTGTGAAGCTTGCTCGCGCAGTAGGCAGCATTCGCGCTGTATCCGCTTTCCCCACGCTTCTGCCAGAGAACATCGTCTAAACTAGGGGAACCAGATTGATGCATCTCCGAAGAGAGGAATACCAGGCGCTTGGGACGGGTGATGAGTGCAGTAAGCACATATGGCGCTACAGTGTTGACGGCCGCCAGGGCAGGAATCCCCTCGCTTGTCTTGCGGAATGGGCCTTGATAAAGTCCGGCGTTGTGAATCACGCAGTCGAACGCTCCCAGCTTATTGACTTCGTTTGCCATGTTCTTGGTCTCTGCAAGGCTGGACAAGTCGCCCGTCACGACTGTGTCAGCCCCAGGACAAGCTGTCGTGGCGTCCTTTGCACGTTGAGCGTTACGCGCATGCAGAACTGCATCGCATCAGCGCCTGGGTGATGTTTAAGACGGGCATCTTAGATACATACCAACAGAATGTCCATTTGCGACGAGGCGTTTGGCGACGGCTGATCCGAGACCGTCGGAAGAGCCTGTGATAAGAATGCGCGCCATCGTGTGGTGTGTTTCTAGGTGGTCTAGCGTTCGCAGGCTTGGACAGAATCTTGAAACCCGTGGGCGTGGGGAAGAGGCGTGAGCTTGATAGAAAGTGGCTATTGCTACGGCCATTATGGCGTCGTTACGTCATGCCACTACAGAAACGGTGGATACGACGCGCTCGCACTCACAGCTCGGAAGTTACGAACTCCCGTGCCTCTCAGAGTGGACATGGCGGGGGAGGGAGAGTTGGCTCCGGCGAAACGCACCAACCCAACCGCCCGCCCGTCTCACGCCAGGCAGCACTCCTCCATCGACACTATTGGAGCACGACAATATACCTTAATTCATCCCATGTCGGTGCGGCGCATTAGCCAGTGCTTATTTGCGATAAGCTCGTCGACCTACGTGCGCCTCGTAGCGATGTCTGTGCCAAAGAGCTCGGGTTTGACGCATCTCGGGCCAGATTGATCTCGGGTCAGGCGTGCCTCAGCGCACGAAGGCTGAGCTTTGGACGCCTTGGATGCAAGAGCATCACAACTTCAAGGTATATAAGTAACGTGTGTCGCGTCCATCGATATGTCTCAACACATCATCGCCAAACGACTCATCAGAACCATGTCTCTCGCAACAGCTCCCCAACTCAAAGTTCTTGTCAACGGTGCTGGCATTGCAGGATCAAATTTCGCCTATTGGCTCGCCAGAACAGGTCTGAATGCCTCCATCACCGTTCTAGAACGCTCGCCATTCCCTCGGCCCACCGGCCAGTCCATCGAGATCCGTGGTCCAGCCATCTCCATTGTCGAGAAGATGGGCCTCTTGCCAAGCGTTCTTGCACGCAACACCACGGAGGAGGGCACACGCCTGATCAACGCACAAAGCAAGATTATCGCCGAGTTCGGAAAAGGCGGCTTCACATCCGAGTATGAGATCCTGCGATCCGATCTATGTGGCCTATTCCTGGATGCGTCAAAGAGTATGAAGAATGTGAAATACGTGTACGGCGACTATGTCACAGCGGTACAACAAACAAACCAGTCGGTGGACGTGACCTTCGACAGTGGAGCAACAGACAAGTTCGACCTCATCGTTGGCGCAGACGGCTCAGCGTCACGAACACGCTCCCTTATCCTGGATGAAGAGACGCTCAAGGGAAGTTACAACTTCATCGGGCAATACGTCGCGTACTTCAGCATTCCCCGCCAGGACTCAGACACGAAGCACTGGTATTGGTACAACGCACCAAAAGGCCGAGGCTTGATGACGCGACCGCATCGCAACGGCAAGACGATTGGGTGTTACGTCATCATCACAACGCCAGCACATGGACACTACGATCCCCTCGTCGAAGCAGCGATGGAAGGCGGTCCCGAGAAGCAGAAAGAAATCCTTCATACATATCTCGACGATGCGGGGTGGCAGGCTGAGCGCATCCTCGCCGGCATGGACGCATGCGACGACTTCTATATGAGCCGCTCAGCATATGTCAAGCTTCCTACATGGACAAACAATCGTGCTGTTCTTCTTGGCGATGCAGCCCACGCCACATTCGGTGTTGGCACTACCCTCGCTGTCGAGGGCGCATACTTCCTCGCAGGCGAACTCGGCAAGATAAACTCCACCGACGATATCCCAGCTGCGCTCAAGCGCTACGAAGAGACGTACCGCAAGGTCCAAGGTCAAGGTGCAGACTTGCCGCCTGGCTTCCCTCAGTTCGCTTTCCCTCAGACTGCTTGGGCAATAAGGCTACGCGACGCACTCGCCTGGACGTTCTGCAAGACGAAAGCGTATAAGTTGTTGCCGGAGGACAAGCCGGATGATTCGAAGTTGCCGCCTTACGAATGGGTCGCTGTGTGAGTAGGGGGCTCTCACGTGTTTTCTTGCTTCACAACAACGATACCAAATGCGATCGCTCTATTATCGCCGTCCTTCTCTCTATTCTATATGCGCTGATTAGCAGACACAAATAAACCACTGTATCTACTCATATACTCACAGCCTACTTCGCTGTCTCTTCCATGATTCTTTGCGATATAAAGGACTCCCTGCGCTGTCTCGATATGAGCAACGCACTCTACCACAACGCTTTGTTACTGCATCATCCTTCGCTTGTTCTTTATAGCATCTCCATAGTCAGGATTCTTAGCGAATCTAGCCTCTGCTCACGATGACTCTCACCGATCCGTTTCCTGAAACACATGCGTTGATCGCACTACTGCCAGAGACGAGCCACAGCCTAAAGATGCCTCTACTGTACCTGTCGACCCGCCAGACAGAGTGGCCCATCTACCAGTCTCTACATCGCAACATCTACCCAATATGCTTTCTCTTCGTCTTTCTTCTTCGCTACACCCGCGTTCTTATTAGTCTATACGGCACCTATAGATACCGGCCTACACCTATACCGCTCAACCCCACGTACCACATCAACGATGTCACAGTCATCATACCCACCACAGACCTCATGTCCGAAACACTGCATCACGTTGTCCGCTCCATACTCAACCAAAACGTGCCCAAGCTCATCATCGCAACCGCCGGCACCCAAGCCGCAGAACAGTTTCGCTCTTTCCGAACTTTGTTCCCAGAGAGCAAGGTCGTGGTGGCCCATCGCGTCAAGGCCTCACGCCGGGAACAAACAGCCCAAGCCCTCAAGCAAGTCGAAACGCGCCTCGTCATTCTCCAGGACGATCACACATACTGGCCCCAATCCCCGCGCTTCATCGCTTCCGTGATCGCACCTTTCGAAGACACCAAAGTCGGTGCTGTGAGCGCTGACCTGCAAGCCCGGCACCGCGGGCATCCCATCTCTTGGCCCGGATTCTGGAACTTCATGGGCATGACCTACCTGATGCGCCGTTCCTACGAGTACCGCGGCACCTACGGCATCGACCGCGGCCTCTCAACGTTACCAGGCCGTTTCGGCGTCTTCCGCACGACTATCTACGCATCGCCCGAGTTCCTAAACGGATACCTAAACAGCTACATGCCCTTCAAAACCGAGCCTCTAAACTCCGATGACGACAAGTTCCACACCCGCTGGCTGATTGAGCATGACTGGAAAATGGGTCTGCAGGCTGGTCCCGATAGCGTCATGACGACGGAACTGGGCGAGTGGCCCAAGTTCATGAGTCAAGTACTCCGCTGGACGCGAACGACTTGGCGCAACAACCCGGCGCAGTTGATGGGGAGGCTGACGTGGGTGCGTCATCCCTTCATGAGCTGGAGTCTGCTCATGTGGTTCTTCCGTCAATCGCTCACGCAGGAGATGTGTATGTATATGACGCTTCGGGCTTCGCTGAAGCAGTACGGAAAGGCTGAGTACTTCCCTATCAGCGCATCTGCGCTCACCATCTGGATCTTGTCGTTCAAGTTTGTCAAGATTCTGGAACATTTTCGCAAGTATCCACGCGATGTTGTGTATTTCCCCGCGTATCTGCTGTTTGGCCATTTGCATGCGTTTGTTAAGATTTACGCGTTGTGCACTTGTATGAATGCGAGTTGGACTACGGCGGAGAAGGTGAATGGTAATTTGGGGAAGGGGAAGATGGAGGACGTAAAGACAGAGGACGTGGTAGCGGAAGACAAACGCCAGGAACCGGCTTCGAAGCGGGTTGCTTTGGATGTACCACCAGCTGTTCAAGATCGGCCGAAGCGGCCAGCTATGTTTGTGCGTAGGTCGCGCTATTACTCCCAAGCGCCAGGAGTAGGCGGATGGTTGGGTTGATTGCTGTCGATTGTGTGTAACTTTTATCACTGTCCTTCCGCGAGCGTAGCAAGTATAGCTAGCATACTACGAGCTAGATCAATAACTCTAAATCGGTACTGTTCATGACACTTGATTGCAGTGGAGAAGCATTCGTCGAGTTCCACACTCACGCTCACGCTTGTGGGAATATATTTGTCGGCTAAATCCATGCTCAGCCTCTTCGGCACAAGGGAATCGTGGGGTACGAGTCCTCCGCATGTTTGATACGAAATGTATATAGTAGCCTCGATCGGAAGACACGGAACAATATAAAACGCGCAAATCACCATACGATACCGATGAGATTTGCGCCGATTGCAGATTGAACGATACGATGAACAGCCTGTTTGTGCCCCACATCTCAACCGCAGTGTATACTTCAGCAAGATGCTCTCCGCAGTCTTCCTCATTCCATTATCATTGGAGGCATCATGTATTTCGCATTGTCGCATTTTGCAGTCCTTGGGGCCATATCGCATGTCACTTCGGCAGTCTCTCTGGAAACTCGCCAAGCGCAGCAGAAAGTCACCATCGACCTGACGAAGAGATACCAGACCATCGACGGCTTCGGTTTCTCAGGTGCGTTCCAGCGCGCAAATCTCATCGTCAATCTGCAGCAACCCAAACAGCGCGAGGTTCTTGATCTACTCTTCAACACGACCACCGGCGCTGGCTTCTCAATTGTGCGCAACGGTATTGGCTCGACACCCAATAGCAACAGTGATTTCATGAACACGATCCTTCCCAAATGCCCAAGCACACCAGCGGAAGTCACTACTAACTACAGCGGATACGTCTGGGATGCCAAGGATAGCGGACAGTTGTTTCTCAGCCAGAGAGCACAAGAGTATGGCGTAAATACCTTCTACGCGAATGCATGGAGCGCGCCTGGATGCATGAAGACAAACAACCAGGACACCAACGGCGGCCAGCTCTGTGGTGTACGTGCATCCCCGAGGTTCCCTCATCGCGTCCGCTAACCTGCCCCAGGTCTCTGGTACCAATTGCCGCTCTGGAGATTGGAAACAAGCCTACGCGAACTACCTCGTCGCATACATCAACTTCTACGCATCCGCCGGCATCAAAGTCACACACCTCGGCTTCCTCAACGAGCCCGACTTATCCACCTCGTACGCCTCAATGCAATCATCCGGCACCCAAGCCGCCGAGTTCATCAAAGTCCTCCGCCCCACACTCGACCGTGCGAACCTGACTTCCGTGGGCATAAACTGCTGCGAAGCCACAGGCTGGAACGTCGCAACCCAACACGCGCAGCAGATCGCCTCTGCCGGCGCCGAAAGCCTCGTCTACGCCATCACCTCACACGAGTACACTTCGCGCATCAGCGGCACCATGCGCACCGCCGCTCGCGTCTGGCAAACCGAGTACTCAGACCTGAGCGGTGGATGGAGCACGGCTTGGTATTCCAACGGCGGTGCCGGCGATGGCTTCACCTGGGCGAACACCGTCTTCAACGGTATCGTAAACTCCAATCTGTCCGCGTACATCTTCTGGGAAGGCGTCCAGGACCGCGCTACGAATAATAATAACAACGAGAAGCTTATCTTGGTTGATGGCCAGAACTACCAGGTTAGCAAGCGGCTTTGGGCTTTCGCGCAGTTTCGCATTGTTAGGCCGGGTGCTGTGAGGGTGGGGGCGGGTGGTGGGGCGAATGTCAAGGCTGGTGCTTTTGTTAATGGGGATGGGAGTGTTGCGGTTGTGGTTATTAATTCTGCTGCGAGTGCGCAGAGTGTGGGTGTTGCGTTGGCTGGGTATTCCGATGTGAAGGCTTGGTACACTGATAATACTCACGACATGAATGCCGTGACGGTGGCGGTGGGGAGTGATGGGACTGCGAGCGCGAGTGTGCCAGGTAGAGCGATGATCAGCTTTCTGTTCAAGAAGGCTGCGAACGCGACGATGTCGTAGAAGAGTAGTAGATGCGGAGAGTGCACAGGCGGTTCGCGGGGTGGGCGCGCTAGGCGCTGAAGCCCCACCAAGTGAAGGCGCCACTTCCGCGTGACATGAGCTGAGGTCAGATCTTCAACCTCGAACAGACACTGCGTTATCCTTCGCCTTCCATCACTTGCTATGTGCCTTCGTATCTGTCCTGTGGAGTCTGTGAGGCCCCTCCAATACGAGCCGGCACGCTCACGGCGCGCTGAATGAAGCCAAAGCGCCTTCTCGACCCCGCTCCCAGCTCGGTCCTTCTCCCCCAAGAATCGCGTCACACGTTGTCGCATCGTATTCGCACGGCAACATGGCTATCTTACAATGCGAATCAGATTTTGTGAAAGAGTTCGAGCAATCACCGCCATAACGGCCAAGGCTCGGTCCGCAAGAAGCCTACATTACTCCGGTGGTAGTCCGCAATGGGGAAAGGGGCCGATAGCTAATATTGAAAAGTGGACACTATCCACGATCTCCATGCTGGTGTTTCTATTTCCTGTCCACACACAGGGCACATTGGGCAACCTGACCGTGCTATACGAAGTGCGCATGAACATCGACATGTCCCGAAAGCTTCCAGATAACGCTACGGGCTTGGTCTTCGTACAGATATAATGGTCATCATGGCTGCGATGCCACACACGCATCCCCCTCACGCTCGCTTTTGACAATGGGAAAGATCTCTTGCGCCATCGCGGCCCTTGTTCTGGGTGCGCAAGTTGCCGTGTCAACGCCCATTCATCCTCGACTCCAACCGAATGCGATTGTACAACGAGCTGCAAATGACACGCCTGTGGCAGGCGGCATCATGCCCGGTGCCTACATTGTCGAGTTCGCGGATGACGATGAGACACCGGAGTCATTCTACGCGTCTCTTGCAGCCAGCGGCGTACAGGTTGAACCTCGCATGGACCTGAGCTTCCGTTTCTTCAAAGGCGTCTCGTTCCAAGTCAAGAGGTCGAGCTCGAACTCGACTGGCGGGGACTTTCTGCGTCAGATGAAGTCCCAGCCGCAGGTCGAGAACATATGGCCGACGCGCATCACCACACGTTCGGGCGAGGAAAGTGTTGTAGCACCTTCCCAGCAGAAGCGCACCAAGCGGCAAACCACCTCCGAGCGCACCTTTTCTCCTCATGTAATGACCCAGGTTGATAAGCTGCACGCAGAGGGCGTCACCGGCAAAGGTTTCCGCGTCGCTATCGTTGACAGCGGTATCGACTACACCCACCCAGCACTCGGCGGCTGCTTTGGACCGGGCTGTCTGGTAGAAGCGGGGTACGATTTCATCGGCGACAACTACATACCAGGCAAGACAGATCCTGAGCCCGATGACGACCCCATGGACAATTGCGGTGGACATGGTACCCACGTTGCAGGCACCATTGCCGCTCAGCTCGAAGGCAACAAGTATGGCTTCACAGGCTCTGCTCCAGGAGCAAAGCTAGGCGCATACAGGATGTGGGGCTGCACATCGACTTCCACGAACGAGATCGAGCTGATGGCATTTGCTCGTGCTGTTGAGGACGGCGCAGACATCATCTCGTACTCCAACGGCGATGAGTCGGGCTGGGCGCAGGATGTACGTGCTGTCATCATCTCCCGCATTGTCGACTCCGGCATTCCTGTTGTGATATCTGAAGGCAACGGTGGAGGCCAGGGCATGTTTTACGCTTCTACACCGGCAACGGGATACAGCGTCATGGGTACGGGAGCAGTGTCCAATACGAAATTTCCCACGTTCCTCGAGCGAGGCTCCTACACGACTGGTGCCAATGCTACCAGCAACGGCACGATCGACTTCGGATTCTTGATGGGTGTACCCGAATTTGCTGCCGACACGACACTCCGGCTGTGGTCTGCTGCCGATGTGGATGACGCTTGCAAGCCCTTGCCCGATGATACACCAGATCTGAGCCAGCGCATCGTGCTTCTGGAGTTCAAGGATGCAAGAGCAACCCAGTGCTATCCGCAAGATCAGGGCGCGAATCTCGCCGCGAAGGGTGCACGGTTTATGGTCTACTATGAGCGCAGCAACCTCACGATGCGGGACGAGCCATACGTCTACGCCGACGGCATCGAAGGAGTAGTCAAGGCTGTCCCATACGTTGCTGAGCGTTGGCTTTCCCTCCTGTCGCAGGGCAGCACCGTCTCCGTGACAATACCCGCGAATGGTACCCAAACGCACCTCGAGGAGCTTGAGAACAACGAGACCGGCGGATATGTCGCGGGTGAGCTGAGTAGCTGGGGCCCAAGTTGGGAGCTGAGCATGACGCCACAGATTGTATCACCCGGAGAGAACATCCTCAGCACGTATCCGACGGCTTTGGGTAGCTACCGCGTCATGACTGGTACCAGCATGGCAACGCCGCTGGTCGCAGGTGTCTACGCAATGCTTGGTGAAGTATACGGCAAGTTGGAACCAGAGCGCCTTCGCAGGATCCTCACACACACGTCCAAGCCACTTGCATGGCACGACGGTACGAAGGCATACCCCGACATCCTCGCTCCAGTCGCCCAGCAAGGCGCCGGGCTGATCCAAGCGTGGAACGCTGCCCACACCACTCTTGAGCTCGATGTCGACAGTCTCATGCTGAACGACACGGAACACTTCGTCGGCACCCGAACCTTCAGCATAAAGAACACTGGCTCCACCGACGAGGTGCTCGACTTGGGCCACCGGAAAGCCGTCACAGTGTACACTTTCCAACCCAACGTCCCCGACCTACGTACAGGCGTGTTCCCCAACCCCGCCGTTGAGTCATGGGCTTCTGTCTCTTTCTCCTCCGACCGCATCAATGTCCCCGCTGGCCAGTCCGCCAAGGTAACCGTCGACATCACACCACCCGCAGGTGTCAACGCAACCCTACTCCCCGTCTACAGCGGCTTCCTCAGCATCGGCTCCAAGCTCCACCTGCCCTACCTAGGTGTCGTCGGAAACATGCGCGACGTGCCCATCGCAACGCCCGACAAAGTCTACCTCGCGCAAGGATACTCGCCCGCGCCCGCGAACGTATCCTACACCATCCCTAGGCCAGATCCCGAGAACCCGCCCTTGACCGACCGTGGTGACATGCAAAACACACCGAATGTATACGTTGGCACTATTGTAGGATCGTCGTTGGTGCGCGTCGAGGTGGTGCAGGAAGACAAGGTGTTGGGTGCGTTGGCTGGATTTCCGCAGACGTACGTTGCGAGAGGCGAGGTGCGCGCGTACTTTAATGGGTTGATGGCGGATGGGACGGTGCTTGATGAGGGGGTGTATAAGATGAAGGTTAGTGCGTTGCGGATATTCGGTAATGAGGAGCGTGAGGAGGATTGGGATGTCTTTGAGTCGGTTAGTTTTAAGGTGCGGTACGCTGTGTAGTAGCTTTGCGATGAAGTTTCAATATGAATCGATTCGTTCCGAGAGTGTCTTCACTTCACTTTTTCTACTTTGGTCAGCCTTGAACGTGCACGATAGTTTGCAAAGTCCTGTCGCGTGGTCACTTTCAAGAACAGCGGCTCCGATGATGTACACTATATCCCTCCTTCAGGTGGCGATATCATACTGTAGGCGTCGTGGGGGCCCTTCCTCGCCCGCCGTGCAGATAGACTATTTCCAGCGCGGTAACGCCATGCGCGCCTTTTTCTGGAATATTACGCCACGGCCCGAAGCCATACCCACGGCGCCACAACACCGCGCTCAAGCGACTCACGAACGGCTTGTATCGCTCCGGAACTTTCCTTCTCCGCAACTCACCCGGGCGTCGAAACGCGCTACATCGACCACTGCCGGCGGTATCACGTCATCCTCCCTCCAACAACATCACCGAGAACGACGCTCGCGACAATGACTGGCTCAACGCGCGCAAAGCCCTAGCAGGTCAACGCGCATTCTCTCCCCGCATCCTGTTCGACCCCACAAACCCTATCCGATGTCCCAGCAGCGCCATCGCAAGCGCGGACAACGGCCTAGTCTCCGCTCCTCAGCCTCCCTTGCGCGATCTGATACAAGTTCGGCGTCAGTCTTGGCGTAGGGGTCGTGCAATTCTGAAATCGAATGGCTACGAGGTGCGATACATTGTGATCAGCGGAACCAAGGCCGTTGGAAGGAGCGCACGGCGGAGCAGCGGAGGGACACGATGCGCAATCGCATAGCGAGCAGGTGTGACGTCGAGCGGATTAGTGATGGCGCCTTGGGGACGCATGTCATGTCAGGCCCACTGGGGCTTCGCACGCTACCACACGTCTTACCTAACGACAACAGCTGCCCCAGATTGAGGCTCTGCGCTACCATCCGTACCTTGCAAATGTTACCTAACGACAATGCCTTTCCCCAGACTGCCGCTCCGCATCCTCCGAACTCCTTACATAACAGCAAATCTGCCCCAGATCGCGTCCGCAGCACTGGGTCAGCCCAGGTGCCAGCTTGCTTCTGTCGTGCTGCATCTTGCTTCCAGAAGCCGTGCTCACCGGAGTGGTCGCGTAGCTGCTTGTCCTCTGGCTCGGGAAGGCTGTCGATTGCGGAGGACGCCCGTTCTCCACGTGCTTCCTTCCCGAGTATTCCTCCGATACCCTCATATCGAGCGCGTGTGCTCGGACATATATCTCCATGTTGCGCAAGTCTCTCCGCGTCTTGGACGCCCATCGCAATCAATTCCTCGAGTTTGATACGACGATGTATCAACTTACGGCATTGCGACAAACATTTCATGGACTGAACCAGCACACGACCATCTCGGGATTGTTGCGATTTCATGTCCTCGTGTAGCGATACAGGGTCGCATGACAGCCCTGAGGATCTGGATGCTCAAACTACACCTGTAGCGTGCCTGTGTACCATTGCAACCTGTTCACTAATGCGCCATTTCCACGCGACTCCGACCTCCTGTATATGCGCATGCTATCTCTGCAATCTCTTCGCGCACCCACGCATATCATCGATATTGACACAATTCATTGGAAAACGCGACAAGAATGACGCATTCTCGTTATTTCGCTATCTCGGAAAGCATTGTTGAACAGATCTGAGCGGACCCTCGTCCCACAACGTAGGTCCAGAAATCCACAAAAGATAAGCGTCTATCTCACTTGGTCCGAAGTGCTTCGGCCCTGTTCCGGTCCTGGCGCGCGTGCTTGTCGTCGCGCGCAGCAGTGGTGGGCGGCCTTGTCGCGAAGCTTGCCCACGCCACCTGGGAAGCCACGACCGATTGCGCTCCCCCAGAGTGCTCTCGAACGCACTCAACATGCAGTGCGCGGGCGCTTGACACTGGTGACATTCGACGATGCAAAAAATGGAGTCATTTTACCGGGTTGGGCCTAGGTCGGCAAAACCTCGCTGTACCTGCACACATTTTTTTCGCGGCTTAGTGCGGCTCCAGGCCAGGTTGCCTCGGTCTTTCGCGGCTCCACGCCTCTCACGCCAACGTGAAGCATCAACCACCAGTGTCCACTACCGCGAAACGACCCACGTACCTGGGGAAACAATGCGCGCGCGGCGACCTCCACATCGTTCCTGGGTCTGTGCCAGCCGATGTCGGTCGGGCCGACGATTCTTGCATATGTAAATGGCAGACGGTCGCCCTTGGAGGCACGTCTCATTCTCGTGCGCCATCTCCTCTTGATACCCAGGAACACTCATCAGGGCGACATGGGCTTCTCCAACGACAAGATCAGCGACGACAAGATGGGCAACGACCTCGAATACGGCGCCCAGCTCAAGCCTGAGGACACCAACCCAACGGGTCAGACCGATGCCGTCTTTGGTGAAATCGTCGAGGGAGGACCCAACTACCGCAGCGTATGTTCCCATACCATCATTCCTACCCAACGCATACTGACACCCTGCAGGTCAGTTGGTGGGGTTCCTCCGTCATCATGATGAAGACTCAGATCGGTCTCGGTGTCCTATCAATCCCCGCTGCATTCGATGCTCTGGGCCTCATTCCGGGTATTATCTCGCTGCTCGCCATCGGATTGATCACCCTGTGGTCTGGATACATGGTTGGTACATTCAAGATGCGTCACCCCGAGGTGTACGGTATCGAGGATGTAGGACAGAAGCTCTTTGGGCGCACAGGCCGCGAGGTGCTCGGTCTTGCGTTCGCATTATTGTGGACGTGCGTTGCTGGCTCCGGTATGCTGGGTATCTCCATCGGCTTGAACTCGTTGTCTGAACACGGCACCTGTACCGCTGTCTTCGTGGCGGTGGCCGCCTTCGTGGGCTTCGCTATTGCTTCGATCAAGACCTTGGGCAAGCTCTCCTGGATTGCGTGGGTTGGTCTTGTTGGCATCATGTCGGCTATCATCACCCTCACCGTGTCAGTCAGTCTTCAGGATCGCCCCTCTGCGGCGCCTCAGTTCGGCCCCTGGGAGTCTGACTTTGAGCTCTTCAAATCGCCTACCTTCGCTGAGGCATCGGCTGCTCTTTCCAGCATTGTCTTTGCGTTCTGCGGTATCCCTGCGTACTTCAACGTCGTGTCCGAGATGAAGGACCAGAAGGACTACTTCAAGGCTCTGTCGCTGTGCCAGTTCGTCATGACCTCGATTTACGTCGCCATCGGCATCGTCGTCTACTACTACTGCGGATCGTACGTCGCTTCGCCTGCGCTGGGATCCGCCGGTGTCTTGATGAAGAAGGTGTGCTACGGTCTTGCGCTTCCGGGTCTGCTTGCCTCCGTCGTTCTGGTTACTCACGTAAGTTCCATCATCCAACCCCCGTCTGCTTTTGGCGAATAACGTACTAACCTCACACAGCTCGTCGCCAAGTACTTCTTCATCCGCACCCTTCGCGGAACCAAGCATCTCAGCCACCCCACCACCAAGCACTGGATCACCTGGTTCGGTTTCACCGCCGCCGTCTCCCTAACCGCCTACGTCATCGCATCCGCAATCCCCGTCTTCGGCGGTCTCGTCTCGCTTGTCGGCGCACTCTTCGGCACCCTCATGAGCTTCCAGCCCATGGGCTGCATGTGGCTCTACGACAACTGGCACCGATCCAACCGCGACTGGAGGTGGAAGGGCATGGTCGCATGGTCCGTCTTTGTCATTGTGTCTGGCACGTTCCTCCTCATTGGCGGTACTTATGGTTCCATTGCCGGCATTATCGACTCATACAACAAGGATGGCGGAACCAAGGCTTGGACTTGCGCGGATAACTCCAACTCGAGCGGTGGTCACTAAGCGTGGCTGTTTGTTGGAAGGAGCGTCATGATTGCATGGTCGCTCCAGTCTTGTTCTTTAGCGTTGCATGTGCACAATTCAAATGTATATATCATACCCTGGCTCAATATAAGCCGTATCTGAAGATTTGAGTTCATTGACTTTGCAAAACTGTTGCCTTGAGTCGTTTGTTAATACCTTCTCCTTCGAACGAAAGGTAAAAGTCGAAACCGGCGACTGCTTCTGGGGGACACCGCCATCATGCGCCGCGGTAGTCGCCTAAGCAACGTTCGATTGATAGCACATCGCCGCCTGGGGAATTCTCATGTGCGTGGAATCTAGTCTCGGGGCGTGGGCGGCATTCGCGTCGATGCGGTTGCAGTGTCTTGGGCGTCGAAAAAAAGTTGTTGATGTTGTCCTTGGTAACGGGGTCGATCGTAGAAGGAACGGGGCGCAGAGTTGACGACTGGCTCCAGCAGACTGGATGTAGGAAGGTAGATGTAAAGCTTGAGACTGAGAGCGAAACAATGCACGGAGAAGCTGGAAGGAGAGACACGGAGCTTGATACCGTGCGCAATGACATAGAAGACTAGATCGCGGTGTGCGCAAACCACATGGCGACAGCACAACAACCTACCTGATATCCTACTAAATGCCTTAAAGCCAGATACTTATCCTCCTTCTCCGGGTGCAACGGCAACGGGCTTCTTATCTACGTGCGCTTTTGCGCCCTACGCCCTCACACGCCCTACATGTACTCCGCGTCCCACGCCTTTCCCGCAGGAGATCCCCGTGGAAAAGTGGGTCCCACACACCGACTTCGCACCACGGCACCTTCTCTTTCGTTCACCATGTCTGGAGGGACCTTCCCGTTTCGGTCGCGCTTTCCATGGCCCTTATCTGAAGGCACATTATTGTTCGTCGTGACTTTCCTTGGATTGCCGAGATATCCATGGATGGGTGAGGCACGTGGTGACTATGCGATGGGGGTTTGTTCACGCTGCGGGCTGCTTCACAGCGTGCGCGCGACCCGGGGAGCAGCGATACCAGAGGATGCGGCAGCAGCAAGATTATCGTTCCAGGCCACGATCCGGCTGCAGCTGGTTATCTCGCTGCTAGCACACGTGTCCACGTGGTCGCGCGTTGAGTTGCGGGACCGGAGCCTCCCAAGGTCGTCGCGACTGGACTCACTACCGCCTTCCCTACCAGACACGACCTTGTTTCAGCATCTGTCAACGTCTTTGTCTGGGCGACGGGCATCGTTCTGCGCATCGCGCCAGTTGCGCAACGGCGGACGCATCTACACATCAAGAGGTGTTTGGATGCCCTAAACGAGAAGCACATTCCCCCGACACTCGCTGAAGACCTGGGTGCTGGAGCGCACGCTCGACGACAGCCCGCCAGGCCAAGTCCAATGTCCTGATCGCACCCAAGATATCGTCTATCCCTCGCCCAGCGCAGGTGCTGCTGACATAACAACTTCATCTCCCCATTCGAGACTCAGGCCTCAAGCAACCGCAGCCGCTACTCCCCTAGTCGCACGCGCGCTCGCAGTCCTCAGACTACATGCCTAAGACAACGAAGACAGTAACCCTTCTTAGCTTAATTTCGTCGCGCTGTATCGGGTAGTTTGAGGTCCATGTGGAAGCTTTACACGAGAGTATGTCGCTGACTTCCAGGTAAGGTGCAGCATGTGTTTCTCGAAAGACTGGAGACACGCCCGTCAAAAGATCGCTACTGAGTGGGACCAGCGCTGTGCAAAACAGAACGGCTGTATAGCATGACATTAGGACGAACCCAAGGCGACTACCAAGTTGCCCAGAGTGCAAAGAAGACGGTCAGAAAGCGCTTGCATGAACGCAACGAGATGCTTCATCGGGGTGCATTTCGCCGGGCGGCGCTGCGTTGACTGCGCCTTCATACTGGTGCTCTGACGGTGTTCAATGCAGCGCGGTAGCATAAGCCAAGTCTGCAGCTGGCAGAACTCGGTGTATTGCACAAAGGCTCGGCATCTTGCCGACATCCGAACTTGAGAAACGGCTTGTTCTTAAAAGGTGGAATAATCAGGTGTTCTCGGGTTCCCCTACCGATAATCCTGGCTCTGTCGTGAGTCGCAAGTAATGGAAGGCTCGCCAAGACGACTGCGACTCTCTCGCAGTGATCCTTCTTACAACGTTTTGTCAGTGTCCGTAGTTATCATTGGCTAAAATGCTGTGCTGCGCCTGACTTCTGCCTGGCTGAAACCATTTGTAACAGGGAAGTCGGCCCTACGTGTGTTACAAAATCGAGTCGGCCCTACAGATGGACCATGCCAAGAAGTCCAGAAAGAGGCGCATACTGCAGCTTCGATTCATGATTGGCACCTTTGACAGGACGCCACGACGGGTAGAACCACAGCCGCGGGCACTTTCACTTCGTTACGGGCATGGTCGTGACCCTCTGAGGCTTAGACTGAGGCTGAAAGCCACAGTGACATCGGCAGTATCCATGAAACGGGCACTAACAAGTCACGAGATCGTTCTTCGCGACTCATCCCTTCATCTCGTCACTTCAGTTCGCATAACCCCGAAAACCTCAAGATGTCTACTCTGCCAAGAGAATGCACCTGGGGAGAGGTTTTGAAATGTGACGTGCAGGGTACACTAGGGGTCACTGCCTCGTCCTCGGACCGACTAAGAGCTCGACTTCGCGATATGGTACGAAGGAACGGTGACAGCACTCAGATCAGGGTGAAGGATTGGAAAGGTACAAAAGGCGAGGTCCAGTCGTTTACATGTCCATCATCCATTCAACTCACATCGCCTTCACTCCTTCGCTTCTTCTTCTCAACACTCTCCACTTCACTTCTTTTACCTCAAGTCTGCGACTTTCCAACACTTAACATGCCTTCTTTCACCACCATCGTCGCCGCTCTTGCCGGCTGCTCTGCTATTGTCAACGGCGCCGCCGTCCCTACTCCTGAGGCTCGCGAGAACAGCCTCAGCAAGCGCGAGCCAGTCCTCGCAACCATTCTCGTCGCGGCTGGTACCGCAGCCGTCAGCGCTGTCGTCACCAAGGCCGTCGACGCCACCGCCAAGTTCATTGGTGACGTCCAGAACTTCGACGAAGCCCGCGAAGCCTTCACCCAGCAAACCACCAAAGAGATGATGGCCAACAACCCCGACCCTGCCCGCTTCCAAGCCGCCGCCTGCTACAACCAGGGCTTCTCCGTCGCTGACCCTGCCAACATCGACGGTCAGAACTCTGTCAAGTTTGAACTTGGCCTTCTCAACACCGACTACGAGTGCATGTACATTGCTGCTCCTAACCAGTTCTTCACCGAGGGCGACGGTGGTTTCATTAACGTAAGTTCTAGCTGCTCAAGGAAGCTTATGAAGACTTCGACTAACAACACAACTAAAGCTTGCATTCGAGCACACCGACCGCTGCACTTTCGACGAGGCTACCGCCGATCTCACCTGCGTCTAAGCGACAGTGTTTCTAGAGGAGGATGTTGGTTGACGAAGTTGAAGGGGAAGAATTGGGGGCGAACTCTTGAAAAGGTTGAATGTGGAGCATGAACATGGCCGTTGATGTGATCGACGTATACAAAGTAACGTTCTCTTCTTTGTCCAATAGTAAATTAGATCTTTGTGCTCTCACACTCTCTTGTTCATGCACGTACTCATTCATGAGCATACTCCTGGCCAAAGAAGCAGTCATCAAGACACTCCACATCTCTTGTAAGGAATCCCTAGTCCACGACATACTTTCCGAATGCTTTCGTGGGCACCTTCCGTTCAAACATGAGATCCAACTCTTCATAAGTTCTGCCTTTCATTTCCGGAACACGGAAATAACACCACACCAGACACGGGATGCTGAGCCCACCGAAGAAGAACCCAAGCTTGCCACCTAGATCGGCTGCGTCTGGGTTGATCAAGTACGGAATTGCGACAGTCATGATGATCCCGACAAGAGCCTGAGCAGCGGTTGCAACGGCGACAGTCTTCGAGCGTACCCTTGTTGCGCTGACTTCGCAGAAGATGGCAAAAGCCACGGGTCCGACGCTCCAGTTGTAGACAGAGTTCCACACCAAGAGCCTGGAAAGTTAGCACAAGATCCAACGTCGGAATAATGCACACTCACAGTGAAGACTTCGCCCATGTCGCTCCTGTCGTAGGTACGAGGTCAAGTATACCCACAAGAAACATAAGAACCGTCAGAATTGTGAGGCCAACACCGAACAGCGTTCTTCTCCCGAACTTCTGCATCAAGTACCATGACAACAGCACACTGACCCAACCGATAGCCATGAACCCAATGCCCATGTTGAACGCTTGCGCGGTCTCAAGACCAGCGAGGGTGAAGAAGTACGTTCCGTAGTTAATGAGATACACACCACATAGAACCTGGGTAGAATACACCCCGATCGCAATCTCCGTTCGGCGCCAATTGACCTTCTTGAAGACGTCGGCATAGGTACTACCCGCTTCCATATCATTCTCCAGTCTGTCTGTTTCCATGATCTGTGCGAGCACAGCCTTGACGTTGACCTTGGCACTCGTGAGCCGGCGAAGAGACTTCTCGGCGTCTTCGAGCCGATTCTGACGCACCAGCCACCATGGACTTTCCGGAGCGAAGAACATTCCCGGGAGGATCACCAAGACCCAGAACCATTGCGTTGCGAACGGGATCGAATACGCCCAGTGGGACTGAAGATGCTGCGTCGCAGCCGCAACTCCGTTTCCAAGTAACTGGCCGGTGACGAAACAAAGGTTGACGTAAGAGGTCGAGACACTGCGCATGGCCAAGGGCGAAACTTCCGATGCGTAGACAGGCGCGATGACAACAAAAGTACCCAGCACCAGTCCAGCAAGAAGCTCTCCAGCAAGAAGAACTTGAAGCGAGCGAGCGAAGAATTGGATAAACACCAGGCCCGCGACAGCGATGACGCATGCATTGAACGTCCTCTTGCGCCCGTACCATTCCAACGGATAACCCGCGGCCAACGCGCCGACGACTTGGCCGATCGGGTTGCCCATCCCGAGGCCCGTCTGCCATGCAGCGGAGATGATGTACCCGTCCCCGAAAGCATAGCCGAAATCTTTTTGGAAAGCAGGTACTGCGTACAAGTTGCCGAGAAGCTGGGGATCGAATGCTGCACGCTTGTTAGTCACATTTCAGACGTTGGTGGACTTCCTCGTACATAGCATGATCACACCCAGGCTGAAGTAGAACGACCATCCTATTGCCTTGGGATAGAGTGACAGGGCCTCCCGAAAGGTGAGCGCATGCTCCTGTTCAACAACTTCGCGCACTTCTTCTGCGGCAATCGAAAGCTTCGGTGCCATGGTCGCGCTCGGTTCGTCTAGGGTTTTCGTCGCGGTGGCCATGTTTGACGGTGGTGTTTGCCCCGCGTTCAAGCAACAACGTGAAAGCAGAAGATGCAGAAGCTTGTGAAGCCAAGCGCTTTGCTGAGCTTATATCGACATCTCTACCGGTGGCACTGATACGCGCTTATCAGTGACCCGGGGTTCTGCTGCCGATGCGGGGTTGTGAACGGGAATCGGTCCGCTTCTGGCTGAGATACGACGCTGTCCATTCTCTTTGCGGTTTGGACGTGAGGCAGAGTTACATTTGTTTGTATGATAGCCGGGATGAGCTGCGGTAACGAGGTGGCCTCGCCCTCGATTGTGAGCCGGCAAGGCTCGTAGGACGCGGGACTAGCATGCTTCGGCCTCGCTATCGCCCTCCAGGACTCGCTATCGCATCAACGCCGGTGGGACACAATCTTATCATCGAAGCGCTGCGATAGCGCGACCTCGCCTCACAGCGCCCTCTCATGTGTCTGCGCGATGTGGCGTGGGGTGTGGAGATGGCGGAATGCGTGGAGGAACGAGGAAGTGGCGTGGAAGCGGACAGCGATGATGAGCGCGAGGAAGCGCGAAGACGACGGGCAGTAGGCTGTATGGAATGCGTCGCTCGCTGCGCAGAAAGGTGGAGGCGTCCGAGTGCGTGATGGTTCGGAGGGACTGGTGCTGGACCCTGGCGGCGCTTCGTAGCACCGTTGGCGGGGCGCGATCTACCGCGCGTACTGCACCCTGAACGACGCACCTTCTTCAGTCCTTCAATTCCCCGCTCGAAGCTCAGCCAGCCTTTGCGCCAGCCCAGAGATACGGCCGTTGCCCACAATGGACACCGACCGTACACCACTTCAACGGTGACCAATCCCCGGACACTCTGCAACCCAACTACACGCCCCACTGCAGATACCATCATCGCGCAGAGCCTTGAGATCCAGCACAGCAGCGAGCCCAGCCCGCTCAAAACCACCGGCCTCTGCCTGCTGTCGCGCAACGGCGGCGGCGTGCGTGGCCTGTCGACGCTGTACATCCTGAAGGCCTGATGACCCGACTGAACAACCAACGCCGCAATGCTGCTGACCTTCCTAACGTGCAGTCGTGCGAGGTATTCGATCTTGTCGACGGCACGAGCACAGGCGGGTAGGTAGCAAATGCAAGGCTGATCGCCATCATGCTCGGTTGGCTAGAGATGAAGGTAGACGAATGCATTGCATCGTACAGCAATCTGGTAAAGGCCGTGGCCGAGAACAGGTCTTGCTGGCTTCCTGTTGGTAGGCGTGGGAAAGTGAAGGCGCGGTTCGACTCGGCGAAACTGAAGAGCGCTGTTGACGAAGCCATATCCAAGACAGGCGCTTCCTTGACAGACGCTTTCAACGACGGCAACGCTCGCGGATACCGTTCGCAACTAGACCGCGCAGGCACGCTAGTAAAATAGGTATAGTATACCTAAGAATAGGTATAGGTTAGGTTAGAGTTTAACTCTAATCTAACCTTTACCTACACTATTCTTTTTAGCGTAGATTAGAGTTAAGTTAAAGCTTACTAGTGCTAGGTTAAGGTTAAGTTATAATAGATAAAGCTAAGTATAAGCTAAGTTAGAGTTAGGTTAGAATAAGCTTTTTATATTATTATAGTATTTTATTATAGTTATATAGTATATAGACTATAGATAGTAAAAATTACTATATTATATTATTATAGTACTTTATTATAGTTATATAATATATAAGCTAACTAAAACTTATTATATTATTTTTATTAAAATAATAAAAGTTAGTAATATAAAGTTATCTTAAAGTATAGTACTTATTAAAAAGTAAAAACTTTTTCTATTTAGCTTTATTATCTATATTAGAGTTTATATTTTCTTTATATATATAAGACTTTTCTTTAAATACTAGAAATAGTAAATTAAAAAACTATTTAAGAAATAAATTACTAATAATATTCTTCTCTATATATATACTTATATTATTTTTCTAACTAAATAGTATTCTTAAGAAATATAACTTTCTATAGTATTATAAGTAGAAGATAATATCTTTTATTACTAACTATATTTTTTAAACTATTAAAAACTTACTTTACTTTAATCTAAGTAATAGAAATTACTAAAATATTCTTTATAATTTACACTAGCTTAGAATAAATAGATATAGAGTTACTTTACTATTTTAGTAATTTAAAGTTATTATCTTAGATTACTATAGATACTAAAATATAAAGTTTACTTTTCTTTTTAGTTAAAGAAATAGCGTTCTTAGTTTCTAAAGTAAAGAATTTAAAGAAGCTAGCTATTAGTAGTAGAAAAGCTATATATATTTAAAAACTATAATCTATAGTAGATTATCTTAGATAATTTACTAATTTTAGTAATTTATAAAACTAGCTAGTAATTTATAAAACTTTTATTATAATATAATAGCTAAGTAGTAAAAGTATCTAACTAAAAGAAAAAATAAGCTAATCTACTCTAGAAAAGATCTTAGAACTACTAGATCTAAGTAATTTTTAGTAGAAGTAATAAGTACTAATAAGAAATAAAAAGTAGCTCTAAAGTAGTAGCTTTAAAACTTTTAAACTTTACTATCTAAAAGTTTAAATAAAATTTAAGTAAACTATTTTATATAAAATAATATACTAGTATATAAGGTATTCTTATATAAATTAGATCTTTAATAACCTAAGAATTACCTAGAGAGAGAACATCTTTTAATAAGAGCTCTTTAAGATTATATTATCTTTAATCTTATCTTTTACTTATACTTTTTAGTATTAGACTCTTATATAATACTTTAGATAATAGAATCTCTCTATAATAAAACTCTTTTCTACTAAACTATTACCTATATACTTTCTTACCTATACTAACTACCTTATATTCTTATAGTAATATATCTTTATACTCTCTAATATCTATATAAATAGTAAAGCCTATAGAGATATATTCTACTACGTAGTATAAAAAGTAGTTAGTATATATTAATGTAACGTATATAGTAATAATAACTATAATAGATATAATAAGTATAGACTTAGCTCTTTTCTTTAGGTTAGCTAGAACTATAATAGTAGTTATGTTTAGGCTAACTACGTTCTTACTACTAAGCAATATTAGATAAGATAATCGCGTAGATAAGGCAACTACTTAGAAACACTAGAAAACACTAATTTAACTAATATCTAGAATAGTAATATTAGAAGTATAATAAAATACTAGGCTAGTTAGGTTAATATAACACTATAATAGTATATTTAAAATATACACTAGTGTAGAACTATAGTTTAATAGAACTAATAACCTAATAGAGTATTATAGTAAGTAAAACGCTAAGCTATACTAACTATAAAGGTATTTAGAAAGTATTCTCTACTATTAGATAGAGAGTATTAAATACTATTAAGTATTTAGAACTTATCTTTTAATTATATAATCTCTATAGTATAATATCTATTTAGTATTTAAGCTATTAAGTAAAGAAGTATTAGCTTCTTTATAAGTTATTTAGAACTATAATAACTACTAAAGAAATAGAAAAAGTATAAGGCGTTAAAAGATCTAGTAATTTTCTCTTCTTCTATTAGAGTTAACTCTATTACGTATAAGCTAACGTTGCGTGTAAGCTAACGCTGCGTATAAGCTAATATTACGTATAAGCTAACGCTGCGTGTAAGCTAATACTACGTGTAAGCTAATACTGCGTATAAGCTAACGTTACGTGTAAGGTAACGTTACGTACAATACTAGAACACTCTATAACTCTATTATAGCTTCTAGAGCTATAGCTTTTTACGTTATATAGCGCAAGGTATACAGGTTTTAACTTAAGTCTAACCTATTCTTCTTTCTTAGCCTATCTATTAAACTACGCCTTATCTATATTATAATGTAAACTAGTAATGCTAATATTAGCGTAAATTCTACCTTTCTATAGATACCTAGGTATTAGAAATAACACTCTACACTTATAGCTCTCTTTACTCTACGCTAAGAATAATATATTCTATAAACTTATAAAGATTAAGTAGTAGCGCAGAAGCGCATTATTATTAGCAGCGCTATTATTCTACTACTAAATCTATATTGTCTTCGCGTGCGTAAGCTACCTTCTCTTTCTTATATCTACTAAGCATTAATCTAGAATTAAGTGCATTCTGTAACCCTCTGCTAGCTTCTTTAAATAGAATATATAGCGTAGCTTGCTATTTAGAGTAGTAAGAGCTAATAATTAGAAGAGGTAATAAATGCGCAATTCTCTTAGCGCGTTCTTAACAACTACTTATTCTAGCTTATAGTCTTAAATCGCGCTAAATAGCTACTTAGTAAATATATTACTAATATAGCTAATTATTAAAGTGCTATAAGATATATATAGAATAAGGTGTGTGTACTACTTTGCTAGCGCAAGTCTAAGACTTGCAATAGCGCGCCTTAGTAACTTAAAACTAGATAGAGCTGCTCTTAGACCTCTTAATAGTTATTAGCTAGAACTAATACTTATAGTAGTGTAACATACTCTATATATACAAAACTAAGGTGCGCGCATACGCTAAAGTTATATTAATTAATTGCTGCTAGTAATAATAGCTAAACCTAAAGGTATTATAGAAAATTCTAAAACTTAATTTAAAAGTTAGGCTAAGTTAACACTACTACTATTATAGTCTATAAGAGCAGGTCTACTACAAAGGCTATATTATCTATTAAAGTAGAAGCCTTCTCTCTACTATCTGCGTAACTCTTATAACCTTACTTCTAAGAAGTTAGATTTACTAAAGTAATAATAACTTGTAAAGTTCTATTCTTTCTAAAAGAAATAAAGAACTTTACGTAACACGTGCTATACTACTAGAAGTAAGGTAGGTAATAGATTATTCTATTTCTATACTTACAAAGCTCTCTAGTTAGTTCTTATACTATAGGCTAGCTCTTAACGCTTCTAGAATCTATAATCTACGTAGACTTAATAGAGCTAAGTTGTATTATCTCTATTAACTATATTAGATGCTACGCATAGAAGTATAAGACTACTTTATCTATAGACTTAATATTAAAGAGCTTATCTAATATAATATTCTTATGCTAAGAGTTATCTAATAACTAAACAGCGTACACGCTTAGTAAGAAGAATAACTTAGGCATAGAGAAATACCTCTTAGAGTACCTTAGCGAGGTGTTTAGGCGCTATTATTATAGACGTAGAAGAGGCAAGGTGTTCTCTTTATAGAGGCGTTTATTAAGGTAGGCGCAAGCTAGCTTATACGCTAGTAGACTTAGTAGTGTTAAGAGTGTATAATAATGTTATAGAGAGTTATTATCTTAAGTAAGATTAATATAAACTACGTACTGCGTCTTATTAGAGGTCTTTAGTAGAGAAGCGCTTACTCTAGTTATATTCTTAAAAGTAGTTAGTAGATACAATGTAAAGTCTAATACTTACTCTATTTATAACAGCGTATATTCTTCTTATAATACTAGTGTATAATATTTACTATAGTATATAAACTAGCTATCTATTCTAGCGTGCGCAGTATACTACTACGCCTCTCTTACTACTTACACGCTATAGTAGTATAGAGGTTAGTTTTTAATTATACTATACGCTGTACGCTAAAGCGCTACTCTTACTGCGTGTAGGCTACGTTATACAGGCGCTCTACGTGCGTGCGCTAATAGTACGCAGATACTACCTTATAATTTCTTACTATTCTATTTCTACTACTTTCTAACTTATATAGTTACTACTTAGTTATAAATATTATTTCTACTTCTAGAGCTGCAACGTTATAGAAGAGTCTATACCTATAAGTTTAGTAGTAAACTATAGAGTTGCTTTTCTATAAGAAGCTACTATATAGAGGTTAGATAGGTATACCTCTATCTACCTAGCAGTATAGCGGCTAGTAACTACTACTACTTAGTAATAAGTAGTATTTTGTACGCTAGACTAAGCTACTGCTTAACTAGTACCTATTAAAGACCTAGTGTGTTACCTCTAGAGAAGAGCTATTAGCGTTAGTAGTATTATTATTATTAGACGTATTTAATTCTTAAAGTGTGCTTAAATATTAGTTGTATTATGTTAGCTTCCCTTAATAGTTATAAGATATTTGTATTCTAACACTTAACTATACTAGGTTAGTATAAAAATATAAAAGGTATGCTAGTTTACTAATACCTAGATAGTTACTAACGTTTATAAGCTACAGCTCTGTCTAGCAAGAGAGAAAACTAATAAGATAAAATATACTACAAGAAAGAAGTAAGTATATTCTAATAAATATATTTAGTAATAAAGAGTCTAACTTTAACTTATAATTACCTTAACCTATCTAAGATATAAAGCGTCTAATACTAAGAAAGACTTATTAGAAGAAGAATTTTTAGAATAAGTTTAATAGAAAAGTTATTAACCTAAGTATTAAGAGTAAGAAAGATAATTCTAATTTACTATTTATATAATATATTAACTCTCTAGTAAGTATCTTATTACTCTATTATAATACTCTAGCTTACTTTCTTAAGCTTAATATACGCCTACTCTAAGAGAAACATGCTAATAGCTATAATATCTTTTATAAAACAGCTAGTAGTATTATACACTATACGTGTATACGTAATGCGTTCTATATTTACGTTATAATAATATATCTATAGGTAACTTACGTAAAGAAGCGTGCGTATACCTTTTAAAGAGAGAAGTGTTAGAATTAGGCTATTTCTTTACTATTGCTTAGTACTATTACCTTTAGTTTTAAAGCTAGAAGAGATAGAATTAGGCTGCTATCTTTACTATTACCTAGGTGCTACTACTCTTAGTTTCTAGAGAAGCCCTTATAATAGCAAGAACAACGTACTACTAGCGTTAAGCCTCTAAGTAGATACTAGAAGAGTACCTACCTTTTTAAGAATAGAAGTAATAGAATTAGGCTATTATTCTGCTTTTTCTTTTATTAGCTAAATAGTGCGCTTTAATAAGAATCTCTTACTCTCTCTCTTTTCTCTACGTTCTCTACGCTTAGAGAAACTATCTTCTAACAGCGTAACGCAGTACTTAACCTATGCTAGTTATACTTCTTTTCTAACCTATACGCTAGGTTCTATTATTATTAAGATGCTCTTACGCTTTCTAGGCTTATATTCTAGAAAGTAATATACTTAAGCTGTATAGATATAAAAGGTAAAGGTAGGCACTTTTTATTATCTATATACTAGGCTAGGTACTTGCAGAAGTAGGTCTATAGAACACACGCTACTAGCTAGAAATAGAAGTTTAATAAAAGAGAGTAAGAGAGAGAAAGAAATATCTAATAGATAGAGTAGAGGGGTAACTAACTACTAGAATAAGCTAATAAGCTACGCACACGCTAAAATATTATAGAAAAGAAAATATAAACTTTAGTCTTTAAAGAGCTTTACGCTATTGTCTAAACTAATATCTAGATATAAATGTAGTGCGCAGTTAGAAAGAGCTATAAGAGCTATAATAGAAGAATCTAAAGCTAGAGAAAAAAAGTAGTAGCTTATCTATATTTATGTAGTTAGTAATAGCAAAGATAAAAAAGCTCTAGAAATAACTAAAGTATAGAAGAACTTACTACAAGATTTAGTAGAGAAAATAAGAAAGACTCTAGTTTCTGTTTATTTTCGCAGACTTTCTAGAATAGAAAGGTTAGTAGTATTTAAGACGCAATTGCGCATTAGAAGAAAAGTCTTACAATATCTATAGCCTAGATGTTTAACCTTAAGTTTTCTTGCTCTGCGTTGCTTTCTTCTTCTTAATAGTCTTCTTCTCTTTCTTTAATATACCTCTAGCCTTCTTACTTACCTAAAGATACTTAAAGAAAGAGATATTATCTATAAGGTGTTTCTAATTCTAAGTAACCTACTTATAATAAAGTTATCTAACCTCTTTTTTATTATTATTAAAGCTATACGCTAGGTTTAGCTTATAGCAGGTGTAATTATTCTCTAAGAACTATGCTTACTAGATTCTTTTTCTATAAATATTCTAGCGTTCTTAGATTAAAACGCTTAACTATCTAGAGTTAGCATAATAGTATAAGTAGCATGTTAATTTACTAACGCGCAGATAATCTCTATTCTTCTAAATAGCTTCTTTATCTTTATAGACGTTCTCTTTCTTATCTAATATTAGTACTTTTATAGCTTAGATAGTTTCTATACTTACTCTCTCTTAGTTCTTAGCTATTAACTTGCTCGCAAACCTATTCTTAAGAGGTTTATTATTATTAGTGTCTTATTCTTAGTTATTTCTAGCAAGGTTATTACTATCTTCTATAAGAATAGAATGCTGTGCTAAGCTCTAGTTATTAACTAAAGGCGTAGATACTATAGCTACCTAGGTAAGGTTAAAGAATTATGTAACAAAGTTGCTTAGGTATAGAATACTAGGTGTAGAATGTTAGAAGTAGAATATTAGAGGTAGAAAGTATAGAAGTAAACTCTAAATTATAAAAGACAAGATTATATAGTACCTCTTCTTTTCTATCTACTAGCAGTTAAATTATTAGACATCTATCTCTTACTCTAGATATAGTAGGTACGTTGTCTACTCTACATTTATAAAAAAGAGATAAGAAGCTATAGATAAAGGTAAAGAGTAGTATGTTATAAGTAATATAAGCTAGCTAGTAGTGTCTAAGAGATAGACAGCAAGTAGCTCTTACTATAGAAGAGCAGCGTTTGCAATAGGCAGAAATAAATAAGCTAATAACTATAGACGCTAATGCTATAGTAATAGTAGAAAAAGAACTAACGTTAAGTAGAAGTAGATAATAGGTAGGCTTAGCTATAACTTAGTTATCTAGTTTAAATATTAAGAAAAGCACCTAAAGTTACACGCATAACAAGAGTGTTAGATATAAAGTATATAATTTAAAGTTTAAGTTTAATTATAATCTAAATAAACACTAAATAAACTAAAGCGCTAGCTAGATATTATAGTAACTGTGCAGCAACGCTGTACAAAATACTAAATAAGTATACTTACAAAATATTAAAACAGAATGCTACTGTGTATAGCTACTCTATTATAGACCTATCTAGAAGATCTTGCTAAGTTAAGGCTTTCTACTCTTCTAATTATTGCGCTTATAGTATTAGAAGATAAGATTATAGCTATCTAAGTTATGTATAATATAGTTAACGCAATAGTATCTAGTAATTATCTCTATTCTCTTTACCTTCTTAATATTCTTAGCAGGCATCTTATTAGTAGTAGGCTTAGCCTTAAAAAGAGTAACGCTAAAGCTGCTAGGCTTAAAGATGCTAACAACTTGCTTAATAACGTTAGCTAATGTCTTTATTATTGTAGGCGCTACTACTCTTACTAGCTAGAGTCTCTAGTGCAAATAAGATCTACATAAGAGCTAGTTTATTAATACCTACTATAGCAAAGTTATAATAGATGCTAAAGCTATGCGTTACGAAACCTTGTCTTTAAAAGTAAAAGTATTCTATTTATATTTGCTTAATAAGTTTACTAAGTTAGAAGGCCTTAAAGAAGAAGATCTTTACGTTATAGATAGCAAGTTTATAGGTAGACTAATAAAGTTTATTAACTACTTATATAATTCTAACTATAGGTAGTACACTATCTTCTATAATAAGCATAACCTAAGAGTTTATAACACTGCGTTCTTTGTATAGAGGCTTATTCTAAAGAGTAAGAAATTAACTTTTAACTACCTTAATTAGAAAGAGAAGAAAAGTATAGATAAGCTAGATAAGAGGGGCGCTCTCTTCTCTTTAAGAGGTAAGCTTAGTGTTATTACTCTTAACTTTAAAGATAGAAGTAATAGAATTAAGCTACTGTCTTTACTAGCATCTAAGTGCTACTACCTTTAGCTTCTCTAGATGCCTCTAGCATAGTAAGAATAACTTACTATTAGAGTTAAGCCTCTAAGTAGATACTAGAAGAGCACTTACTCTTTTAAAGACAGAAGTAATAGAATTAGACTATTATTCTACTTTCTCTTTTATTATTTATATAGCGCGCCTTAAAGAGAATCTTTTACTCTCTTTCTTTTCTCTACGTTCTCTACGCTTAGAGAAACTATCTTCTAATAGCGTAATACGCTACTTAACCTATGCTAGCTAACTTACTTATAAAGTGTTACCTAAGAGACTTATTATATTTGCTATTATTATTACTATCTCTACCTTTTAAGGGCGTCTGCTTCTTATTAATATAGTTATTATTATTATTTAATATAATAGAGTTCTCGCGCAAGTCTAATATATTAAGGCTAGATTTCTAGAATCTAGTAGGTCTTAAGAGGATAGATACTATAACTAGGTATAAGTGTTTAGGTTTTATGCAGAATATAAGATATTTAGAGTTAAGAGTAGAAAAGTAAACTCTAAATTAAAGCTCTATACTCTCTTAGCATTACTTTCTCTCTCTTTAAAGAGTTGTCTTCTTAGTAGCTTTCTTTCTCTTCTTCTTAGTAGCTCTAAGAAATGTTAAGAAGGTAATTTTGTCTTTAAGTTTCTTCTTATTCTATATCTACTAATATTAGAGAAGCTTCTATATATTTTGTTAGTTTATAAAGCTATTTATTACGTTTATATTATAACGTATGTTATTATTCTCTAAGAACTAGGCCTAAAGATTAGTAACTTAGTAGAGCTCTAGAGTTTAAAGTTTAGTAAGTCTAAGAGTTTATAGTCTAGAGATTTTCTATAGGTCTAATAAATTATATATAACAATATTATATAAGAAGTTAGGCTTAGAGAATTGCGCCTCTAGCGTATAAAGTACTATAAGTAGATCTTCTTATGTAAGTATAGAAAAAGGTGCAAGAAACATAGAATGCTAACTATAGATTAGAGAAGTTAAACGAATTAGTAATAGTGCTAAACGTTAATAAGAATAATTAGTAACCTAAGCTTATCTAATATATAGAAGATATTAAAATAAGTTAAGTACTTAGAAAGCGCGAAGTACTCTTCTTACTACAACTCTACGTTGCTAGACTAGGCTTTAATACCTTCTAAGACGTATATAACACAGAAGGCTATCTAGTATATTAGAGAGTAATAACTCTAGAAGAACAACAACTTAACGTGTTTTATAATACTAGAATTATCTACTAGAATATCTACGTTAGAAGGCATAACAAGAAGAGTAAGTTTATTAAGAGAGAAATCTATCTTCTCTACTATAAAGAAAGCAATTACTATACAGTAAACGCAGCGCTATCTAAAGAGCAGTTCTAAAATACGCCTATTAACTCTAATAGCAAATTAACAAAACTAGTTCTATATAAAGAAGGTAATTTAACAAAGCTAATAAAAAGAAAGCAATTTATATCTACTAATACGTTCTACTTTAGTAGAGGTGCGTTGTAAGGCGCTGTATAAGTTAGCTTTAAGGTAATATAAGGCCTAGATAAGAATAACAAAGCCTTATAAACATACGCTCTAAACTCTTCTAGAGCTGTTATACTAATAATAGATGCGCACAATTCTTCTCTTATTAAAGAGTAAGAGATTAAAGACTTTAATAGTAGACGCAAGATAACTATAAAAGTTAATCTACTACACCTATCTCTACCTTATTACTATTTATCTTCTGTAAAGTAAGTTCTAATACTGTAAGACTAAATAACTAGGTTAACTACAAGTTATTTACTACAATTAGTTCTATTATAACAAAACTGTACTACAAGTCTTTCTAATAGAGTAAACTACTAGACTATATAAGAGGAAAAGGTTCTAGTGTTACTTTAATCTAGTCTTAAATAATATGTTTAAGGCTAGATACTTAACGCGTAGATAATCTCTATTGTTCTAAGTAGGTTCTTCTTCTTAATAGACGTTGTCTTCCTAGTTTAATGTAAGTACTTAGATAACCTAGATAGTTTCTGTACTAACTAGTTCTTAGTTAGTAATAGTAGATTCGCTTGCAAGACGTTGCTAGAGGGGCTTATTATAATTGCTATTACTATCGCTGTCTCTGTCTTTTTAGAGCATCTGCTCTCTATTAACGTAGTTGTTATTACTGTTGCCTATGCTAGGGTTCTCACGCGAACCCGATGCATTGAGGCTAGCCTTTTGGGATCTAGCGGGTCTTGACGAGTGGCATCCCATCACGTCTTTTTGGGTTAGGGTTAGGGTTTAGGGTTAGGGTTAGGGTTAGGGTTAGGGTTAGGGTTAGGGTTAGGGTTAGGG